>ML265946.1:155483-169743 GCA_005239495.1 Nicotiana undulata | reverse complement strand
ATCAATTGAGTAATTGTGTTACTCCTGAAATAATTGATAAAGAGCAAAGAATAAATGAGATGATGAGCCGTTGAGCTAGACGAAGGCGGTTAAAATTCCTTCTTATACTTGAATAATGTGATAAGTCGTGATAATGAGATGTTGAGCTAAATGAAGGTGGTTAAAATTCCTTCTCGTACTTGAATTGTTTAATCGTGGTAATATTATGAGCAAATAGGATTATATGATGAAAATCCTAGCTTTGGCTATCAAGTAAGGTGTGAGTATCCGATCCCGCTGAGTGTGGGCGAGTCGGTACCACGGGGTCTACCTATACACATATATATATGCATTCATGCAGTCGCATACACGCATTCATGCATTCATGGCCCCCGAGTCACAGGTTTGATTTGTGATCGGGGAGAACTTATATTTTCATTGCCCCTGAGTCACAGGTTTGATTCGTGACATAACATATAATAAACCTGTTCCGGGCTTCGAAACCATAATACGGGCTCGGTAACACAGTTTTCACATAATAATTTATTTTCAAAATCCTTTATTATTTTCAGAAAATAATTTTCTTTAAAAATTTATTTCTCGGGCTTGGGACCTCGGAATTCGCTTCTGGGCATACGCCCAAGTCCCATATTTTTCTACGGACCCTCCGCGACCCTCCTAGAGGAAAGTAGAAAAAGAGAAGGATTCTAATTTATTAGGGGAGCTATTTATAACTAAGAACTCAATCTCTTAGTTGGTAATCTGTACATTATAAAATTCCTGTATACGTCTTTAAATGTGCTCATTTTTTAGGTGCTTTCCTTGGACCTTCTGTAAAGAAGGCCGGAAATGAAAGACAAAAGTACGCGTAATGTCAAACAGGGGATCTGAATGTGTACCCTTCTGTGATCCAGCAGGAATGAATGCTGAGAATCAGAGGATCACGACTATATCCTCGTAAAAATATAGGAAATATCTGATCTCTTATCAAAAGAATTGACCAATACGGAAGCTTGTAGAGTCTAATGCAAGATATTCAATTTTTAATATCAAGTATAATGATAATGATGTTCCATAAACCAACTCGATGTAGATTAAGGTTTGCTGTAACCACATTTTATCTAGTCGTTTGTAAACAATAACGGGCAGAGTATCAATTCAACACACTTTCAAGAATGAGGTGTTCTAGCTGCCCTACTGTTTTCAACTATCTTACTAGATAAAAGTCTTCTATAGTTTGTTTTCAAAACTCAGTTCTTTTGAATCAGTCTTTCTTGTTTAAACTGTTTTCCTACTAAATCTCTTCCAAATTTTTTTTCAAACTCATCCCTAACACTTCACTTCACTCCTAGATTCTTAAGTTCCACCCCCTCAATGTGAGCACTGATTTGGGAACCTCTTGAGTTTCTTTTACACTTTGACTCACCGAGGCTGGTATTTTCACACTGCACATGTTTAACTCATGGTTACTATTGTATTTGTAATAAATATAGCCTCATACGTGTACAAATTTTGAATGACTCAGCCAGCCCGGTGGACCAAATAAAAATCACAAATGGACACGGGATAAAAAGGTACGGTCAATACAAGGAATTACCCGCGGAAAGATCATCAAAGAAGAAGAGACACAGTCACAACGAATCCAGACGCAATAATGGACCGAGTCGAAGATCAGCAATCAATGTCTTGTACGTTATGTAACTCCTAAAATAACAGTTACTATTCACCATTGTAACACCTCATTAATGTAATAATTAAGCATTAAATAGGCTATCATGACAGAAAAACAAACGTTGTACTAGAGAATATACCTATAAAGGGGATAAAAATATAACAAACAAGGGCATCTGATTTCTCGGATACTAAACTATTTTATTCTTTGCATATTGCTCTCAAAATTATTGCTACTTTATTCTTTATTTTACTAATTCGATTATCAGTAACCTGAGTTTATCCTGAATTAAGCTTTAGTCAAAGGATCTTATTTTTTTTGGTTAAACAACTATGTTTGGGTTTGAGCACTGCCCAGGAGCCCCTGAGGTCCTTAGGGAACTTTGACACACCTGGACTACGAAAGGCTATGAAACACTAAAGGCGTTGAGGTTTGGAGGATCCTAAGTGAAGGCTCCCTATAGAAGTAACTTCTTACTTTTCTTTGGTTATGTGATTCATAATTTCTGGCCTGTAATAAATTGTAAACGAATATTTGGGGATGGATAGTGAAAAGGGGAGGGTGGTTACATAGGTTAGCTCTACTAATGGGTAGCAACCATGCATTAAGTTTATATTTCCTATGTATGCATTAGAACCATGTCTAGGTACAACATGCCAAGCATGCCATGCATAGCATGTTACTCAGCATTTACTGTATTCAACAACTCATTACGCTTAGAAATCCTGTCTATAGGGTGAATAGCGACAACAAAAAATGGCTATCACAATTCCTGCTCATGTTTACCTGTTCTGAAATGTCACATAGAAATCCTGTCCATAGGGCTAATAATGACAACAAAATTGCTACCATGTGATTCTGTCTGTGTATTCTGAAATGTAATCTAAAATCTTGCCTTGGAACGAACGTGTTATCAAAAGTGTGATCCTATCTTACCATGCTATATACGTAGAGATCCTTCTTTAGGTAAACACCGATTAAAAACTGTCATTCTTGCATATCTCGAAACTATGCGTGACTCATGCATTCAGAATATCATGTTTAGGTTTTGCATCATTCTGCATTTTCTTTGCATTAGATACCATGCTTCTTAGGACTATATTTGTATTCGTTTAAGCACATCCTGGCTTGATTATGGATAAAACAGATTCACCCACGTTTGGTAACTATCTCCTAAAATATGGACACTTAGAATAGTGCAACTTGAACAATCTCCTGTAGTAATTGGCACGCCTAGGCAAGCCTTAGGTGCTAAACCTGTAAAAAAAACTGAAAGCATATTCCTTTATACACGCTGCTTGACTATTAACAGGTTAAAATCAGTAAGTAAAAAAAAAAAAGATAAAATTCCTTCTCTGGATTCAATAGTAAAGTTGTTTCACTATTGCATTCTAGCCTAGATATCATGCCTTAGGATCCTGAAGTTCATAAGGCCTTACTTGTGTTTGAGTCGTGCTAATTATGTGCATAATTTGTGGAGGAATACTTGGGCCCCGTATCTTTTCTTATTTGTTTTCCCTTTATATGCAGTCCTAATTGTCGTTGTCTGTCGCTTAGAATCTTGTCCTTTAAACCTAGGGGTCAGCCTAAAACTTCCTTCTAGTATAGTAGTCCTAGCCTCCTCCGGGACTGATAGGATGGGATGGGTAATAGAACGCAATAGAGCTTGTGACCAAACACGTGATTTAATCACCTTTACGGGCGGGAAAAGGTAGAATATGGATATGACGATCGATGCGTTAATACCACGTGTAGCCCCTCTTGAGGAGTGTCTATCAGACATTGCATTGATGTGGTCCATATTAGGTTAAACCTAGGATATCCCTCCTTTTAATATTACATCAGTTCTTTCCCTTTCCAAAATTCAGTAACTTGAACACTTGTTTGAAATCCCCTCTTACTTGAGCCTCTTTACCTATTATTTGTTAATTGTACGGATCCACGAAAACTATTTGCCCGGGAACCACATTTGTGGATCTTGAGGGGTGCCTAATACCTTCCCCTCGGGATAATTTCAAGCCCTTACCCGATCTCTGGTGATGCAAACTAGTTTCATGAGTTAATTACTCTAGGTTCCCTAACACACCTTAAAAATTATTAGGTGGCGACTCTTCCCTTTTAATAACCCTCTTCCTTTAAAAGAGTTGTCAGAATGTCATAAACCCGATCTCCACGAGGAAAATGGGGGTGCGACAGCATGACGACTCTGCTGGGGATTATACCTAGTCTTTTACCATTACAAATCGTTTCATGAATTTGTACCTTTAACTTGTTTAATGCTTGCACCCTTTCCTCTTCCCTATTACGTACAATTAATTGTTTACTTCTTTCAAGTATTTAATCACAAAGCGAAACTGACATGTCTCTTTGTTTTCTTTTGTAACTACTTTCAATCATAACTGTTGTATTTACTGCTTTTCTTAACGTGCAAATACATGACTATCTGTTTAAATGCTTATTTATTTCATATCATGCTCAAGATTCATACTCCACTCGTGCCAAACAAAATACTATAGCAACGCTTTTAATGAGTGGATGCGCTCTTCCTATATTATTACCCCTTAAATTCGGAAAGGCATATTTGCGGTAAAACTAGTCGATTAACGGTGCAGTCTACAGTTCCGTGCCTTCCCCCTTGAGTTGTCCGCCCAAGGGTACTAGTCTAAAATCCCATAGAAACCTTACTCTGTTATACTATTGCATGCATCATGGTCAAACCTAGCCAGGCTAACGTGTTGTCCCCACAATAACCTTTAAGATAGCCTTGTCCAAAGTCCACTGGGTTTCCCTAAACCCAAACAGACACCCTCACTTTCTGTGCATTTATTTGGAGCACTAAATGAATCCTGCTAATTATTGATGTTAAATAGTCGAGTCCGAAGGGGGTAAGGGCCTAACCTTATTTGCTTTGCAGAAAATAAGGCACGAAATCCCCAGATTCGGTATGGTCTCCAATATTCACCCAAGACTGCTAAGTTGGTGGGAAGACCTCCATTCTAGTGACAAAACTATTGTCAGAAAACACCTGGGCAATCTACCATCCCTCCTAGAAATCCAGCCAAACAATGATGATAAAGGCTGCCACTTTATTCTAGAATTGCAAAATATTTGTGTTCCGTTTTGGGAACATTGAAATGATTCCGTTATTGGTAGAAATAGGGGGACTGGATAACTTAGTGTGGGAAACTCCGGGGTTGCTAATGCCTGAGAACCGCACAGGAAGAGGTTTCCTCAAGATGATTGGTCTGAAGAAGAATCCGGAATTGGTATGTCTGAGGGATTCATACATTCCTTTCGACTATTTATATGAAAGGTACGGCCACAACAAATCCTACAGCACCTACCAGGAATGAGTTCGCTACCACTTCTCTGGGGCACATCCATCGCCGAGTGTTCGTGTTTATGGTATGCCTTTTGGGTCTAATTGTGTTCCCGATGAAGAAGAAAATGATTCATACTAGGTTGCACATGGTAACTAAGACACTAATGGAAGGAATAGACGGACAAAACTTCAGCATTGTGCCCATGATCATTGCGGACATATATCGGGCTTTGGAAATTTGTCAAATAGGAGCAAAGCATTTTGAAGGTTGCAACTTATTACTTCAACTTTGGATCATGGACCATCTTCAAAGAGGCAAATACCGACAAGACATCAATCGAAGGATTTGGGATGACCACATCGCTTTCCATCACCCAAAGCGAATGAATTATATTCCCTACATGTTCGCTCAGCCGGAGAACGCCGAGGGATGGGTCGAGCTTTTTGGTAACCTGACTGAGGAACAGATTAAATGGATGTTTGAGTGGTTCCCGATAGACGACTTTATCATTCGATCCCGAAATGCTTCTTTCCTAATACTGATTGGTCTAAGGGGGACATACCCTTACGCCTCTCTATGAGTCATGAGGTAAGCAGATAGGAGCAGGTCATACCTAGGGTCGAGAAAATGATCCATTTTTGAGAAGACTTTCAGAATGATGACAACCCTGATAAATGCCAAGCTCAACACCTATGGCACTGCAAGATTATGCTTGAGAAGGATACTATCGAGCTAGATAGGTATCACGCCGGTTGTACTCCTTTCTATCTTGGTTGGTTAGAAGAAGATCTGGGTGGTCAAATCGAGCCGGGGTTCATTCGAGGTCATAGGGTTATAGATGAAAGGGTTGAAGCACGAGTAGTTCAACCAGCTGCACAAAAGGATCCGGGAATGTGAGGATGATTATCACAAGATACATGAGTCCAACAAGAAGCTGATCAAGGAGTGGAAAGATATGGCCGTCAGCACTAACAAGAGGGTGGGATACTTAGAACGAGGTATAGTTGAGCTGGAGGAGAAATTCATCGAAAGGATCGAGACTTGCCAAAAGGCCGAGGGAGCTGAAGGGGGATATCTAGCCAGAAATTACCTACTGCTGGGTCTTCGCGAGCTGGGAAAGCTGATCGAGGGAAGCAGGAATGCCGGATCTGGGGAAGGTCCTTATGAGACCCAGTAGATAAGGGTGTTTTCTTTTATCTTCTTTGTTGATGTAATAAGGCCAATGGCCATTAGTGACTTTTATCTTCCGTTATTTAGAGTCGTTTCGAGATTTTCCTATTTTTCTTATCAATAAAATGAGGCATTTAGCACTTTAAGTTCTCCAAATTAATTTGTCGCTAGGCCTACCTCGGGCACAAAGAGGTTCCCAACTTAGGACACGCTTTACATTTTCGCAGTTTGTGTTTAAATACCGAAATGTTCTTTTTCATAATCCTCACTGACTTGGTTACCTTTTTGTTTTTATTTATTTTATTATTATTACCCTCCCCAAAGGTTAGTTTGTGCATTTTGGCATCATCATCCTATTGCACAAGATCCAAGGGCCCTCCACCTACTCGCCCTTTAGTCCTCCCAAAGGCAGAAATAAAGGAAAAAGTAAGATGGCAGAATCCAGCGGTATCAAGAACTAAAATACGGTTGAACAGGTAGAGGCCACTGACGGATGAGGTATTCAGGTCTTGCATGAGAATATGTCACCACTGGAACAAAAATTGCTGAAGTTTCAAGAAGAACTCGACCATGTCCGGAATTTGGCCAACCTATCATTTTCCCTCAACGTCCCAGACGTCAACTTTCCAAATGCTCAGAACCCTGCACCTCCACAGAATATCCCAAGACAGTAGAGTCATCTTGCACCTCATCATCACACCACTCCCCCAAAGAATCAAACTCTCCCGGCACAGTGCAATGCCTGCCGCAACACTCCAACACTCATCCCAGAACCTCAAAACCCCACGAAGGACCATTTCCATGCCTACACCAATCCCATATATGTGGAAACTGTGACCCACACCACTCCGCCTGTCACACACATATCCGAGCCTAATGAAAAGGATTTACTTATCAAAAACTTGGCCGAGGAGCTTAGGAAACTGACTAGCCGAGTTCAAGGTATTGAAGGAACCAAGGGAATCAAAGGGTTGAATTACGAAGACCTTTGTGTACAACTTGATGTCGAATTGCCCGAGGGGTACAAACCTCCGAAGTTCGAATTGTTTGATGGTACTGGTGATCCGAGGGTCCATCTGAGGACCTATTGTGACAAATTGGTCAGCGTAGGAAAGGATGAAAGGATTTGCATGAAGCTGTTCATGAGGAGTTTGAAGGGAGATACACTATCTTGGTACATCAGCCAAGACCCCAAGAAATGGTCAAACTGGGTAGGTATGGCAAGACTTCGTGGACAGGTTTAGATTCAATACAGAGAACGCACCTGATGTATTCTACATCCAAAACTTGAAGAAGAAACCCACTGAAACCTTTTGCGAGTATGCTACTCGTTGGAGGTCTGAAGCTGCTAAAGTCAGACCTGCTCTAGAGAAGGAGAAGATGAACAAATTCTTTGTTCGGGCTCAGGACCTGCAGTATTATGAACAACTAATGATGGTTGAAGCCACAAGTTCTTCGACATTATCAAATTCGGAGAGCAGATTGAAGAGGGTATCAAGAATGGTATGGTTACAATTTTTGAAGCTTTGCAAGCCACTAACAAGGCTTTACAATCAGGTGGTGTGTCTAAGAAGAGGGACGTGGGAGCTGTAATGGTTGCACAAAGTGCCAAATCCCCACTCAAATACCAAATTTATCCAACACCTCCACTCACATACAAGTCAACCCCGAATTACCAAGCACTCTCACCTTCTTACAAAGCTCCATCGCCCACATATCACCCCCTATCCGTTAAAACTTCCCTAGGCCTCGTCCTAACTTTGATCGCCGCCCTCCAAAATAATACATCGCCATAGCCGAGCCCATTGACCAGTTGTATGAAAAGCTCAAAGTTGCTGGTTACATCACACCTATCCCTGCTGCCAACCCTGAGAACCCTTCTCAATGGGTTAACCCAAACAAATCCTCTGCATACCATTCCGGCATAAAAGGACACACCATCGAAGAATTCCGCTTTCTGAAGGACAAGATACAGGCTCTCATTGACAACAAGCTTATTGTGGAAAAATACCCCGCTCCAAACGTCCGTAGCAATCCTTTACTAGACCATAAGGATGGAGGTATCCATATGATTGAGATATAAGATGATTGGGATCCCGAGGGATCAATCGGGTTGATCGCAGAAGGCGATGATCCAAAGAAACCAGCAGTCACCCTCAACCCAATCATGGTCCAGATTCAACCATCTGGGAATGTTGAGCTATATATGTCCATACCACTTGAGTTTGAAGCAGCGCCACCTGCAAAGACACCAGTGCCGATTGAAGTTGAGTTTGTGTCTCCGGAAAATGCACCCGCACCATTTGAGGTTGCAGTGTTGCCACCCAAGGCACATGTTCCATTCGAAGTAAGGATAGCAGTACCAATTCTAGTGGCGATGTCGACCACTCCACTTTTCTACTCGAACGATATTCCTTAGGACTATACTGCCGAGGTGAGAAGGAAAGGCAAGAGCAGGTCTGAGGAAGCTGTCACAGCACAGGGTATGACGAGAACTTGTAGAGTCTATACCCCTGGGCATCTGGCTGATTCAAGAAAGCAAGCTGCCAACCGGCCTCCCCTCATTGAAACAGGTTCAGATGACCTTTGGAGGAAAGTACATGCTAAGGAGTATTCAGTCATCGACCAGCTGAACAAGACATCAGCACAAATATCCATCCTCTCTTTGCTGTAGAATTCCGAGACGCACCGAAGTGCTCTGTTGAAGGTATTGAGTGAAGCGTATATACCAAACAACATCACTCGAAGGGAATGGCCAATATGGTGGGCCAAGTGTTGGAGAGTCACAAGATCACCTTCCATGAAGATGAGTTACCACCCGAGGGATTGGGACACAACAAAGCGCTACATATCACCGTGCAATGCGAAGATCATTTCATCACGAGGATTTTGATAGATGGAGGTTCCAGTCTTAACATTTGTCCGTTAGTAACACTCAAGAAACTGGGTAAAGGATTGCATGAGAT
This sequence comes from Nicotiana undulata, assembly GCA_005239495.1. Lineage (NCBI taxonomy): Eukaryota > Viridiplantae > Streptophyta > Magnoliopsida > Solanales > Solanaceae > Nicotiana > Nicotiana undulata. The sequence continues at coordinate 160,633 of ML265946.1, read as the reverse complement.
AAGAGAGGGAGCGATCAACATAAAAGCCTTCGATGGTTCTCAAAGGTCTACTATTAGGGAGATTAGTCTATGTTTACAGATGGGACCAACTTGGTTCGAAGTGGACTTCAAAGTGATAGACGTCCCGGCATCTTACAACCTGCTGTTAGGGCGACCCTGGATCCATGCTGCTGGGGCCGTAGCGTCAACACTGCATCAGACGGTAAAATTTGAGTGGAATCACCAAGAGGTGATTATTCACGGCGAGGGTAGCAATCATATTTATGGTCGCCAGACTATCCCGGTCACCGAGGGAAGAAGAAAGATGGGTGGAGAAAATTGCCACCACATTGAACGCATTAATGCTATCGACAAGGACAAGTGGTGGGATAGTAAGATCGAGAGCATCCTGAACTGGGAGGGGTACGAGCCAGGCAAAGGGCGCGGTAAGAACCTCCAAGGGATCATGAAGCCCATCAAGCTCAAGAAACATGGTACTACTTTCGGTCTGGGGTATGAATACACCTGGGAAGAATTCAATGACTGGACACCACCGTGGCGCGGTCCCTTCTACCCTTTAGAGCAGCCAATACCTTATCTGGAACAAACTTTCAAGCAGGCCGACATTATCTATGGATCAAACGAAGAGGAAGCACTTGCAACAATGAGGAATTTGTTCCTAGAGGACGACGATATGGATTGTTGTGTTGTTCTCGAGGAGGGGGTGGGGGTGGGGGGGGGGAGGAAGGACCTTCCATACAAGTAGTAAGCGAGGGGACATCTCTCAAGATCTGGTCTATCAGGACCACTAAAGCCCGACGAGCCTTGGGGTAGCAAGGCTAAAACAAGCTTACTGTTTTATTTACTAAATGATTTTCCCTTTTCTTCATTTTCAATTCCTGCAATAAGATCCTCAATGTTAAGAACTATTATGCAATTTATCAAAGCATCTTATAATTTCCCTTACGAATCCGATATTTATTATTACTGTTTTTCTCTTATTACTTTATCTATACAACATTACTATTACTTGTCTTGATGAACCGATGACTGTGACATGCAACGAGACGACGCAGCAAATGGACATTAATTCAGATGAAGATGATATACCCAATGAGATAGTTAAAGAGGCCGAAAACTTCGAAGACAGACCTAAGTCCAACCAGGATGAGACTGAGGTTATTAACCTGGGGGATTCAGAAAACGTCAAGGAAACACGAATCAACATTCACTTGTCACCGTACGAAAAGAAAGAATACACAGAGTTTTTAAAGGATTACGAAGACATATCCGCCTGGTCGTATGACGACATGACTTGTCTAAGTACGTCTATTGTGGCTCAGAAGTTGCCAACCAATCCAACATGCTCGCCGGTAAAACAAAAGCTTAGAAAGTTCAAACCTGACATAAGTTGAAAATCAAAGAAGAAGTTACCAAGACGATCAACACCAAAGTCCTCCGGGTGGTCGAATACCCGACATGGTTAGCCAATATTGTACCTGTGCTGAAGAAAGACGGGAATGTCAGAGTCTATGTCGACTACTGGGATCTCAACCGGGTGTTGATACCGAATTTTTCCTCAAATTATTTTCAGATTTGCATATATACCTTCAAAATTACTCTCTATAATAATTGGTATTTTCCCATAATTTTTCGTATTTTTAATCAAATTATTTTCCTGTTTATTTAATATTTTATATTCTATAATTATTCATAAATAATGTTATAAATAATTTCAAGACATTTTCTTGCTTAATATATTATTCGTAATACTATTTAATTCCCTTAGGATTTGATTATTTTACAAATTGGCCAATATTGGCATTATTTAGCTAATTACCTCAATTTTTGCAGTTATAGCACAAATGCGCATTTATACCATTTTAAAATCAATAACTGATCATTTTATATTATTTAATCCCCTTAATTTCATTTATTTAGTCTTAATCTCATTTTACATAATTATTAGCCATTTTTATTAATTAATTATCGTATTTTAAGGGTATTTAACGTTTAGCCCCATTTATTTAAATTATAACCAATTTGTAAACCCAACCCACCTGCCCTTTAACCCATAACTGACCCAGACCAAACCAACCCCATACCCGACCCAGCTCCAAATCAATCTAAGCCGTTGATCAAATAAGATCAACGACCCAAATATCCCTTACCTAATTAAACCCCANCCCCCCCCCCCCCGACCGACCCCTCATTTCCCACCTCTCATTCTCTCTCTATCTCTCTATGGTTCTCCCTAGAACCTTCCCATGGCTTCTCCCTTCCGATGAAGCCCGTTTACCTTCTCCGGCTAGTTCTCTCACCGCAAACCATGGCTCCCCTTCATCTCATGGTTATTTGTTCACCTTGCACCGGTCCAGTGACACCCTAAGGCCCTCAGGCGAACCTGGAGCGGTTCACTCACCTCTCATGGTCCCTCATGACACTTTCCGTCCATCCCTGACCGTCTAAGTAAGAGCTACGACTTTTCCAGCTAAAGCCGACGACATCTTTGAGTTATTTCTTACTTCTCTGGGTTCCACAAAACCCTAACTTATGATATCTCTTCGATTTCTTCTAGATCTTCCCTAGATCTATGTCTATTACAAAGCTTTTACGTGTATTTTTCTTTGAAAAAATCTTTCTACTTTGAGCAGTCTTTCACTTCAAAACTAGGGTTTCTTGACCCCCCCCCCCTTTCAAAAATGATTTTGCTTCTGTTTTAATGTTTCTTTCTATGATTAAACGATTTATTTGAAGTTTTCCTTCGTTATAATTTATTTTACTGAAAACCCTAGTTTTTCCCTAAATTCTGAGTCCATCTGTGACTAATATGCTTGTTTGAATGCACGAACTCTTATAAATGTTAAGCTTATCTCTGATTCTCATCTTGTTTTGCCTATTGGGGTTTATGATTAGGTTCTCTGTGTCTCTATCATGCCCAATGTTACTACTTTGTCTCTGAACTTGTGTGATTCCTACTTTACCTAGGGTTTTTTGATTCTTGCTTAACATATGTTATTCCAGTATTATTTGATTGAAGCTTTATTAACCGTTTACTCTATTCCTTTACTAATTTTGATTTTCCTTAATAACGGGGATACTTCCCTTTGAATGATACTGCTTTACTAATTTTCAAATTATTTCCTTACTTGTGTGATACTCTCTTAGTTGGTACTGATTTCCTGTAATTTTGAATCTCACCCAATATTTTCTTACTGGTTTCCGGAATTAAGTTATTCCCTGCCTTATTTCAATGAATGCTTTTGCTGTCAAAATATACTTTCCCTAGTTAGGGTACTCTAAAATTGGCCCTAGTCACATGCTCTATACCTATGTTGTCTCTTGTATGTTAAAATCAGTTCTTACACGATTTATTTCTTTGTTTGACACTGTTTATTACCATTTGTACATGACTCCTTAATTAAAGGAAGTCTTAACATTAAATTGATTATGATTGATGCTTACTTCTATAATTTTGTTAGACTCTTATTTGTTGCCTAATTTTTCTGCATGACTCAAAGTATAAGTACCCTTAGTCTCTCATTAATAAGGGACACGAACAAGAGACTGTTCAAAAACTCTCTTACACACACAGACATAGACACACAAAACTGATTTTGTGCACTCTCTTTCACACCAAAGAACTTTCACTGTGCATCTTTTGTCCTTGCTTGCATGACTGCTTTCTTCATCATACTGGTATGTCTTGATTTAATCTTCAGTCATCCAAACCAATATGTTTCTATTCATATTTCAGTTCTTGGCATTTCTTATATGTTTCTACTTGTGTTTCTGCTGTTCAACATGCAATTAGAACTCTGAATCATTTTTTTACATGTCTATTGTTACCTTATCCTGCATGCTCAATGTGTCTCTATACACTCAACCTTTGTTCTTTATGTGTATATCCATGCCTATGTCTAATATGTTAGTTCAGTCATGATGTTAGCTGATATGTTGCTCTAATTTGACACTTAGTCATATCCCCTGAACCCTAAGAAAACCCTTGTAATTGTGTGTTTATGTGTAAGCTATTTGCCTCACAGGCTATGTAATTGTCCCTCGAACCCCCTCACCCTTGTTTGTGATTGTTGGACCATCATGGGTCCCCTGTGTGATGCTGGCTTTGTCTTTTGAATTGTAAACTGTTTTTCAACAATTGAATCTCTTATTCTAAAAAGCTGATTTTTATTAAAAGTCCCTCTTCTTTTCAAACTATTTTTTTCAACTATGTTTACTTAAACTCTAATCATGAGCACATCTCACTACTCCTAGTTTCTTAAGTTCAACCCCCTTCGTGCGAGCACTGCCTTGGGGACCATTTGAGTACCCATTGAACTCTGACACACAAGGCTAGCATTCCTACACTGCACTTACTCATTCTTAGCTAGGGTACCTTGGTGTGAGCACTGCTTTGGATCCTCTGAGGTGCGTAGGAACTCTGACACATTCGGAGCTTATGAAAGGTTATGGCATATGACATTAATGGCTTGGAGACTTGGGCCTATTGGTAGGCTCCCTATAATGTAACTTCTTAATTTTCTTATTCATATATGTAATTTGTGCAACACCGGTCTGTAATAATTGGTTGTAAAAGATTCTGGGGCTAGATAGTGAAATGGGTGGGGAATATGCATTCTGTAGTATGGGTAGAAATCATGCCTATAGGTTTACTTTTCCTATATGCGTAATAGTCACCATGCTTAGGAATAATGTCACTCATGCATTAGATACCATGATTATTAGGTTTATTTCTTTCAGCATCTTATTACAATTGCATTCACTTAGAAATCATGTTCATAGGATGAATAACAACAAAAAGTGGCTACCATAATATTACTGCCTTCTCATAAATGCATAACCTAGAAGTACTGCTTTTCTACGATAAGTAATAACATCCAAATCTTGCATTAGAAATCATGTCCCTTAAGATATCATTTTTCAGCATGTTATTTATGCCAAATACTGTGATTGAAAACGTACTTTGCATGAACACCTAGAAAATCATGTATTGAGTTCAACAATCTAACAAAGAATCAGATTTCTTGTGAAGTTCCTGCTTTCTGTTTAAGTCAAAATGTGTTAATAAATGGATCTCTCTAAGACAGATTCTGACGCTGAAAATGCACATGCATTTAGAATATCATGTATAGGTCTTGCACCATTATCCA
>ML265946.1:96393-155474 GCA_005239495.1 Nicotiana undulata | reverse complement strand
CCCCCCCCCCCCCCCCCCGCCCCTGTTTGCATTTAGATACCATGTACTTTAGTATTGCATTCATATTTGTTTAACACCCACCCCCTTTTCCTGGTAAAAAATTAAAACAGACTCACCCCGCTTAACAATTATCTTTCTAACTGGAAACTAAAACAGCATAACTGGAGCAGTTTAGGTAGGCCTAGGCAAGCCTTAGGTTTTAAGACTTGTTAAAATTGGAAACATATTCCCTTATGTGTACTGTTTGGCTAACAACAGGTAAAAATCAATATTTAGAAACTGGTACAATTCCTTCTCTAAAATCAGTGATAAACTGCCTCGCTACTGTATTCTCACCTAGACATCATGCATTAGGATCTGAAGTAAAGACCTTATGTGTGTTTGAGTCGTGCTGATATGTGCATAACTTGTGGAGAAATATCTGAGCCTCATATTTGCTTCTATGTGTTTTTCCATATTTGTAGTCCTAACTGTCTTTGCTTGTCGTTTAGAATTTTTTCCTTTAAACCTAGGGGTTCAGCCTAGTGCTTCCCATTTAGGATAGTAGTCCTAGCCTCCTCCGGAACTGATATGATGGTATGGGTAATAGCACGTAATAGATTTCTTGACCAACACACGTTTTAAATACCTTCACGGGGTGGGAAATGGTAGAATATGGATATCATGACCGATGCGTTAATACCACGTGTAGACCCTCTTTGAGGAGTGACATACCGGGTATTGCATTGATGTGATCCATATTATTTCAAACCTAGGATGTCTTTCTCTCAAATGTCTTACTAGTTCTTTCAAAAGTTAATAACTACGATGCTTATTTGAAATCCCCTCTTATTTGAGTCGTTACTTGCTACTTGTTTATTGTACAAATTCACGAAAACCATTTGGTCGGGAACCACAGTTGTGGATCCTGAGGGGTGCCTAATACCTTCCCCTTGGGATAATTTCAAGCCCTTACCCAATCTATGGTAATGCAAACTAGTCTCATGAGTTAATCCCTCTAGGTGCCCTAACGCACCTTTAAAATCGTTAGGTGGCGACTCTTCTTTTAACCCTCCTCCTTTAAAAAGAGTTGTCAGAATGTCATAAACTCGATATCCGCTTAAAGGAAAAAAGGGGGGCGACACGGGGCCAGTCTGAAAGATGACTTCCCCTTGCCAAATATACACATTCTACTTGAACATTGCGCCAAGCATGAATTACAGTTATTCGTGGATTGCTTCGTTGGTTATCATCAAATTTGGATGGATGAAGAAGATGCTGAGAAAACGGCGTTCATTACGCCCTGGGAAGTGTACTGGTACAAGATGATGCCGTTCGGCCTAAAGAATGCAGGGGCCACCTACATGAGGGCTATGAACACCATATTCCATGACATGATTCACAAGGAGATCAAGGTATATGTGGATGACGTCATTACCAAATCAAAGAAAGCTGCTAACCACATGGAGGATTTGAGGAAGTTCTTCAACAGGTTGTGAAAATACAATCTGAAGTTGAACCCCGCGAAGTGTGCATTCGGGGTTCCTGCTGGGAAGTTGCTGGGATTCATCGTCAACCGCCGGGGAATAGAATTGGATCCGTCAAAGGTCAAAGCCATTTAGGAACTACCACCGCTAAAGAACAAGAAAATGTTATGAGCTTCTTGGGGAGGCTCAATTACATTAGCCGACTCATAGCACAATCTACAGTCATCTGTGAGCCGATCTTCAAGATGCTAAAGAAGGACGCCACAACTAAGTGGACCGAGGATTGTCAAAAAGCTTTCGATAGAATCAAAGAGTATTTGTCAACGCCGCCGGTCTTGGTACCACCCGAGCCAGGTAGACCCCTTATACTCTACCTTGTCGTACTGGATGGAGCTTTCGATTGCGTTCTTGGGTAACATGATGAAACAGGGAGAAAAGAGCAAGCCATTTACTATCTCAGCAAGAAGTTTACTTCGTACGAGGCTCGGTATTCTTTATTGGAACGCACGTGCTGCGCTTTGACTTGGGTCGCGCAGAAGCTGAAGCACTACTTCTGTGCCCACGACATACCTCATATCAAGGATGGATCCACTGAAGTACATCTTTCATAAGCCCATACTCACTGCCAAGCTAGCCAAGTGGCAAATCATACTAAGTGAGTTTGACATTATCTACGTGACTCAAAAGGCAGTCAAGGGACAGGCATTAGCAGACCATCTCGCTGAGAATCCTATGAATGGAGAATACGAACCCCTAAAAACATATTTTCCTGATGAAGAAGTATCATTTGTAGGAGAAGGCATTGCGGAATCCTACGACGGTTGGAGAATGTTATTTGACGGAGCGGCAAACTTCAAGGGAGTCGGTATTGGAGCAGTCCTAGTATCAGAGACCAGCCAGCATTATCCAGTATCCGCCAAACTTAGATTTCCCTACACCAACAACATGGCTGAATATGAGGCCTGCATCTTAGGGCTCAATATGGCCATTGACACGAACATCCAGGAGCTGTTAGTGATTGGTGACTCAGACTTATTGGTACATCAGGTACAAGCAGAATGAGAAACCAATAATTCCAAGATACTACCCTCTTTGCATCACGTTCAGGAGTTGAGAAAGAGGTTCACAAAGATAGAATTCCGGCATGTTCCTAGAATCCAGAATAAGTTCGCCGATGCATTGGCTACTCTGTCATCTATGATTCAGCATCCAGACAAAAACTTCATTGATCCCATTCCAGTGAAAATCCACAATCAGCCGACTTACTATGCCCATGTTGAAGAAGAAGCAAACGGAAATCCTTGGTTCCATGACATCGAGGAATACTTGGCAAAAGGAGAATACACGGAGCTTGCAAATGCCACTCAGAAACGCACACTTCGGAGATTGTCTAACAATTTCTTTCGCAGCAGAGGAATCCTGTATAGAAAAACTTCCGACTTGGGATTATTATGGTGTGTCGACACAAAAGAAGCATCAAAACTACTAGAAGAAATTCATGATGGGACCTGCGGTCCACATATGAATGGGTTCGTATTAGCAAAGAAGATACTCCGAGACGGTTACTTCTGGATGACTATGGAAACAGACTGCATCCAGTACGTTCGAAAATGCCACCGTTGTCAGATACATGGAGATATGATAAAAGTACCTCCAAGTGAACTTAATGCAAAAAGTTCCCCGTGGTCGTTTGACACCTGGGGCATGGACGTCATTGGACCAATCGAGCCTTCCGCCTCCAACCGACACAGGTTCATTCTGGTTGCCATTGATTACTTTACTAAATGGGTCGAAGCAGTCTCCTACAAAGCATTTACCAAGAAAGTTGTGGCTGATTTCGTGCCGACGCATTGTTTGTCGGTTTGGAGTGCCAGAGGAAATCATCACCAATAATGATTCCAATCTCAATAGTGACTTAATGAAAGCTATGTGTGAAACTTTCAAGATCAAACACAAGAATTCCACAGCCTATCGACCTCAATGGAGCAGTAGAGGCCGCCAACAAAAACATCAAGAAGATACTAAGGAAGATGATAGAAAGGAACAAACAGTGGCACGAGAAGTTATCATTCCCCTTATTGGGATATCGCACCACGTTCCACACAGCAACCGAGGAAACTCCTTATATGCTGGTCTACGGTACAAAGGCTGTTATTCCTGCTGAAGTCGAAATTCCATCTTTGAGAATTATACAAGAAGCTGAGCTCAGCGACGGAGAATGGGTAAGAAACCATTATGAGCAGCTAGCCCTCATTGACGGAAAGATAATGAATACAGTTTGTCATGGTCAGCTATATCAGAACAGAATGACCAGAGCCTTCAACAAGAAAGTCAAGCCGAGATGATTCACACCAAGGAAGCTGGTGCTAAAGAAAATTTTCCCATATCAAGACAAAGCCAAAGGGAATTTCTCTCCCATCTGGCAAGGTCCGCACATGTTAACAGAGTACTGACAGGAGGAGCACTCATACTTGCAAAAATGGACAAAGAAGTCTAGCCAAAACCAATCAATTCAGATGCAGTTAAACGCTACTATGTGTAAAGTTTTATGCTTTTGTCAACAATGCAAATTGAACTGCGCCTGAACTGATTCCTGTTTAAGAGGGGATACATAGGAAGCCCTATGGGTTCGGTCAGAATTCAATAAAAATCTTATTTTCCCCATAATTGGGAAACTGGTGCAGAATTTTGAGGAGGACCCTCAAAATTTTTAGACAAGTTCATCTGTCTGAGCTGGCATCTTGTTTATCTGGTCGATAACAGAATACTCCTTGGCCTGTACTTTCCTCCAAAGGTCTTCTGCGCATGTCTCAATAACTGGTGTCCTGTTGGAAGCTGTTTTCTTGATTCAGCCAAATTCTCAGGAGTATAGACCCTACCAGTCCTTGTCATACCCTGTTCCGCGGTAGCCTCTTCTATCTTGACGTTGCCCTTTCTTCTTTCCTCGGCTACATAATCACATGGTACAACATTAGTGTAGAAATGTGGCGTGGTTGATATTGACACCGTGATTGGTGCAGCCACCCTTGCTTTGAACAGAAAATGTGCCTTAGCAGGAGGCATGACTACAACCTCAAATGGTGCGGGTCCATTTGCCGGAGGTATAACTTTGACCTCAATTGGTGCATGTGCCTTTGCGGGTGGTGCTTCTTGAAACTCAAGAGGTACAGGCATATCTACCTCAGCACTCAGACAGCTGAATCTAGACTATGATTGGGCTGAGAGTAACCGCTAGTTTCTTTGGGTCATAGCCTTCTATGATCAACCCAATTGACCCCTCGGGGTACCAATCTTCTTCTACTTCAATCATGTGGATGCTGTCGCGCCCCCTTTTTCTAACTCCTCCTTTCGGGGCCGGTCAAGGGTTTTCGACATTGGTTGGGACAACTCGTTCCTTTTGGGAAAGAGGGTTTGCAAGTTTTGAAGAGTCGCCACCTAATGAGTTAAGGTGCGTTAGGGCACCTATTAGGGGTTCATTTCTTACTACGTTTGATAACCAGAGACAGGGTAGGGGCTTGAAATTATCCTAAGGGGAAGGTGTTAGGCACCCCTCAGGATCCACAAGTGTTGTTCCCGGCAAAATAGCTTTTGTGAATTTTGTACAATTAGGAAATATTCAAATATGGTTCAAATAATAAGGGATTTGGAAATATTCATAGCCTAAGCACATATAGGTTTGAAAATAGTTAATAGGAAGATAGCTTTTGAAAAGAATTATAAACATGTATATCGAGTATAAGTGTCCTAGGGTTGTTTGTAATATGGATCACATCAATGCAATACCCGGTATGACACTCCTCTAAGAGGGGATACACGTGGTATAAGCACACTGGTCATCATATCCATATCTACCATTTCCCACCCCGTGAAGGTAATTATAGCGAATGTTAGTCTCAACCTCTATTGCATGCTATTACCCGTCCCCTCCTATTAGTCCTGGAGGAATTTAGTACTTCTATCCTATAAAGGAGGTTCTACACAGACCCTCAGGTTTTAAAGGTAAAAATACTAAGGCGACATATAGAAAGAACAAGTAGGACTACAAACAGGAGGTAACACATAAATAGAAAAGGGGCTCACACACCTCCACAGGTAATACAAATAATCAGCATGACTCAAACACAATTAAGGTCTTGGTCTAAATTCAGATCCTAAGCATGGCATCTAAGTGATAACAATAGAGACAGATTTATTGCATAACTCATAGAGGAAGTCCTAATCAGTTTTGCCTATAAACATGCTGACAGTTAGAAAATAATCACAAGAAAGCAGTTCCAGTTTTATTTTATGGTTGATTACCTATGGCTTACCTAGGAATGGGATCATATGCAACAATTGTTCGGAATTGTTGACAGTTTTAGGTTATTACACCTAAAGGCATGTCGTTCTAAGCATTGCATAACACATAGGAGTTTATTTAGAGTAGAGAACTGTTCATATCGTTTTACGAATCAGTAATTAGACTAAGTGTAATTATTTGAGTGTGATCCTAGAAACATGCAGAATAACTTAAAATAGGATCTCTAAATGGACATCAAGTTATGCACAGTTTCAGAATAGGCAGAAATGATATTTTTGTTTTAATGTTGTTACCCTAAAACAAGATTTCTAAGCGCGTGGCATGGTTATAGCATGGTGAGACATGATTGCAGCTTATGTTAACACATTTATCCTAGGACAGGGTTTCTAAATGAGTTTCAGAATAGGCAGAATTACATAATGACAATATGCTAATGTTGTTATTTTCCTTAGAGACAGGAGTTCTAAGTGACGATGAGATGCTGAAAACAGTACATATGAACCCGAGGGATCATGATATCTAATGCATGGCATGCTTGGCATGTATTGTACCTAATCATGGTTGCTATTGCGCACAGAAGAAAAGTAGACCTATGAACATGATTTATACCCTTGATTATACTACACCATACGTATTACCCTCCCCTATTTTCACTACCCAACCCCAGAGTTTGTTTACAAATAATTAATATAGACCATTGGGTATGAATTACATAACTGAAATAGAAAATATAAAAAGTTAACTATAGGGAGCCTACAGTATAGGCCCAGATTTCCATGTCCTCAATGCCAGGATATTTCACATCCTTTCTCATATCCGGGTGTGTCAGAGTTTCCTAAGGACCTCAAGGGATCCCGGGCAATGCTCATTCCTAGATTTCATTGCCAAAATAGAGTAAGTGTAGTGTAGAAGTGACAGCCTTAGTGTGTCAGAGTTCAGAGGGAGCTCATGGGTCCCAAAGCAGTGCTCACACAAAGGGGGCGGAACTTAATGACCTTGGAGTAAAGTGATAATGCATGGCATAGTTTTGAAAACATTGAGTAAGAAAACAGTTTTAAAAAGAGACTTAATTGAAATGATTATTATAACAGAAAAGTTTAACCAATGAAACAGTTTGAAAGGAGCAGAAACACCAATCTAAAGACCAAAACAAGCTCAACATCACACAAAAACAAAGAACAGTCCAACAACCACAAACATGGGTAATGGGATTTGAGGGACAAGTATAGAACATGTGAGGGCAAGTATGTAGTGGGCAGAGGTATGCGTAAGTACACAATCAGAAGTTCCTAAGGAGTTAAGGGAATTGGGATACAACATGGTATGGGATTTGCCTAAACAGCTTAAGGCAGTAGAGTATGCCCGAATCAAAACTCATGTACAAACATAGGTGTAGAGTAGAGTACATTGAAACAAGTTTTAAATTCATAAAGCATAGCTTAACATACTAGATTAATAAAAGGTTTTAATTACATGTTGAACAACAAAATAGTGAATAGAAGCATATCAAAACCACAATGAATTGCAACAGTAATAGAAACATGTTGGTTTGAGAATTGAAATTTGAATTAGGACATACCACTTAAGTGAAGAAGACAGTAAACTCAAAGTAAGAAACAGGAGATGCACAATAGTTAACCTTGGCTTGCAGCCGGCTAACCTAGCGTAATAACAAGTAGCACAGAAGAGAGAACAAAGAGTAGAAAGTTTTAGTTGTGAGAGAGAGAGAGTTATTGAACCAGATGAGTTCGTGTCTGTGTTAATGAGAAAAGTAGTGTATATATATAGCTTGAAAACAGATGGTAAATAAGGTAAAGTACATAATTAAGTAATAAATAAGGGATCAACATCAATCAACATATAATCAAAGTAAGTACTCTCTTCAATTAAGAAGCCAATTTCAAATGGTAATATGCAGACAACAAATAAGGAAAGATACCATATGTGACTGCATATAACATATAAGGATATAATTTAAGCATAGTACAAGTAATTAGTCTAGGTTCAGAATATTTCAACTAAGGAAATAACATAAGAATCAATGTGATAGCATAGTCGACCAAAACATAAGGCAAGGAAATACTTTAAATGTTTAAAAATCAACAAGGAAATCCTCACAAGAGATCAGTGAGATATTAGTTGTAGGAAATTAGGGTTAAACAAGAGTAGTATTGATTCCTGTGAGTACACGAAATAAACACGCAATAGGAAAGAAAAAATTGGAGATTCCAGTAACAATCACATATAATAAGGGATTCAAATAGGAATAACATTAATTAAATGAAATTAGCATGAATTAAATAGATAATAGGCAAGAAGTCAAAAACCCAAGTAGTGAAATCATACGAAATTAGGGATTCACATGAATTACATAGTAAACAATGATGTAAACAGAAAAGCAAGAAACATCAGAGACATTGACGAGCAACATATGGTAAAATATCAGAGAATCATAAAGCTCATGAGACGCAAGCACATTATCAAAGACAAAATCAGGAACTTTGGGTTTAGGACTAAAAATTAGAGGTTTCAACACAACAACTCAGATAAGAGAGAGAAACATAAATCAATCTCTAAAACATAGTAGAAATCCTAGGTTGACACTAAAAAACCATAGGAAAATCGTTTTACAAGGGGTCATAAAACCCTAGTTTAAAAACGAAGAGTCATTTTAGAGAAAATCGGAGAATCTTTGAGAAAAACAACGAAATAGCTCAGAATATACACATATCTGTCATATATCTAAAAGAATTAGAAAATTTTAAGAGTTAGGGTTTCAAAGAGAACCCAAAAAAGATAAGAAAAAACCCAAAATATTACCAGTTTTAGCCAAAACGTCATAGATCTTACTCGAACGGTCGGAGATGGCCAAAAAATTGTATGAAAGGCCATAGGTGGGAGTTGAATTTCTCCAGGTTCACATGAGGATCTCAGGGTAGTGTTAAGCCGGCGTGGGGTGAGACATAGGCTAGGAGTGGTGAGAGGTCATGATTTCCGGTGAGAGAGATGGGCGGAGAAGACGAACAGAGCTCATCAGAATGGGGGGAAGGTGAGAAGGTTCTAGAGAGAACCAGAGATAGGGCCTAATGCTTTGGGCCATGTGATTGGGTTGGGGCCTGGGTAGATTAGGCTGAAATTAGAATTAAAAGTGGCTATTAGTTAAATACACATTTAAAAATAGATAAATATTTAATAAAAATGGTTAATAATTATAAAGAATGAAATTGATGCTTAGTAAATGAAATTAAGGTGATTAACTAGTATTAAAATATAAAATGACTGATTATTGAATTAAAATACAATAAAACATATAATTATGCTATAATTGCAAAGTTATTGCAATTATAGCCAAATGATGCCAATCTGGCTAATTTATGAAATAATTAATTCCTAATAGAATCAAAAAATGATATATTGAACCAAGACATGTTTTGAAATTATTTTCAATGCAATTTATGATTAATTATTGGATATAAAAGTACTAGATAAATTAGAAATAAATTGATAAAAAATATAGAAAATTGAAAATACCATTCGTTGAAAAACTAATTTTGAAGGTGTATTTGCAAGTTTTAAAAATAATTTGAGGAAAAATTGGGTATCAACAGGCCCCCCTCTTTACCTGGGAAGGATGGAAGAGTTGTCGGGTAAAGATATAATCGCCAATTTTGACTGAGCGAAATGGTTCGAAGAGGATCAGGCCGTACCCTAGTTTTTGAGTTGCCTACATATCCCTGGTTTTACAGGAATCAGGCCGTATGTAGCTCAGGCGTCATCGGCAAAGTATACCGATGAAGTTTTGTTTTTACAAGGACGGACGCAACATATAGGACTAGATGGGCAAACGGTTTATAGGAATGGTTCGGAGACCTGGAGCGGAACCACTCCTGTTAGGATGGTCGTTGCTCGCCAGATTATATGCAAATAATCAATACAAGCATATATTGGGGGTAATTTAAACATGATGCAAGTTCCCATCAGACTATGAATGATGTCTTTGGACGGTTAAGGATGACGTCCTCATACCATGATGTCTTGGGCCATGGATTTCTTGATGCAGGATTCGTAGGCCGTGAAATGATGTTCTTGGGCCATGAGGATGGTGCCTCCGAACCATGATACCTTTGAATAATGATATGCAGAGTTGAAAGGGATCCTCAGGCCATGACATGATGTTCTCGGGCTATGAAGATGGTGCCTCCGAACGATGGTGCCCTTGGATAAGTTGGTGATATTTTAGCCCATGAAAATGTAGTAATATAATGCGGACAAGACAAAGATTAGTCTTGCGAGTTGAAGGGCAGAGATTAGCCCGAAAAATAAGTGAAGTAAATAGTGCTTGAGACAACATTTAGTTTTGAAAAGTGAATTGGAGGCAGAGCTTAACCTCGGAAGGCAGAAAAGTATCCTTATGCAAGGGAGGTATAGCTTAACCTCGGAAGGAATAATGGTAGCCTTATGCAAGTTGGAAGGCAGAATGGTAGCCTTATGCAGATGGAGACAGTGCTTAGTCTCGGAAGGCAAAATGGTAGCCTTATGCAAGATGGAAGGAAAATAGTAGCTTTATGCAGAATTAAATAAATGACAATAGAAATTCTTAAGTGATAGTAGATTGCAATGTAGTGATCGTTGTAGGCATCGTGACTGCGGAGCATTGTATGTTTGTACTGATAGCAACAATCGGCAAGTGCGACAAGTTTGGGGAATCATGTCTTTGAACAATATAATCCCTTTCGGGTGGATGGTATGTTTTGAGCTCTTGTAATCTTTGTGCTTGCATCCAAAGAAAAATTGTGAGTTCTATAAAGGGGGGAGGTTAGTTCGTATCCCCGCTGGTTTGTTTGATTTGCTCAGCTCGATCTAATGATATTGTTTGTATCATTGGGGTAGCGTTTGCTAAACAAAGCTGTTTTCAAGAATAAGTATGCATGATCTTGTAAAGTATGGCATAAACATATAATTTAAAATAGTTTTAGATGAACCGAAGACTGTGACACGGTTCAAGACATTGCAACCTCTCTTGCTACGGAATTTTTAGGATCCACCTCAAAAGTTTGCCCCAGTTTGATGGGTCGATGTTTATGATTGGGGATCGGCTGAACTTACTTCGAAATTTTGAGGGTCCTCCTCTAAATTCTGCCCCGGTTTCCAATTGCGGGGGAAGATAAATTTTTTATTGATTTGTGACCGAACCCATAAGGCTACCTATGTATCCCCTCTTAAATGGGAATCAGGTCACACGTAGTTAAATTTACATCATATAAGGAAAGCATAAGATTACACATAGTAGCACTTGACTGCATCTGAATTGATTGGCTTTGGCCAGACTTCTCCGTCCATTTCTACAAGTATGAGGGCTCCTCCTGTCAGGACTCGGTGAACCATGTATGGGCCTTGCCAGCTGGGAGAGAATGTCCCTTTGGCTTAATCTTGATGTGGAAAGATTTTATTTAACAACAGCTGCCCCGATGTGAACTGTCTTGGCTTGACTTTCTTATTGAAGGTCGTGGACATTCTATTTTGATAGAGTTGACCATGGAATATTGCATTCATTCTCTTTCCGTCTATGAGGTATAGTTGCTCGTAACGACTCTTTATCCACTATGCGTTGCTGAGCTCAGCTTCTTGTATAATCCTTAGGGAA
Source organism: Nicotiana undulata (assembly GCA_005239495.1). Classification (NCBI taxonomy): domain Eukaryota; kingdom Viridiplantae; phylum Streptophyta; class Magnoliopsida; order Solanales; family Solanaceae; genus Nicotiana; species Nicotiana undulata. The sequence continues at coordinate 144,064 of ML265946.1, read as the reverse complement.
GGAATTTCAACTTTGGCAGGAATAATGATCTTTGTGCCATAAACCAGCATGTAAGGGGTTTCCTCGGTTGATGTGCGGACTGTGGTGCGATATTCTAGTAAAGAAAACGATAACTTCTCATGCCACTGTTTATGCTTCTCTATCATCTTCCTTAATATCTTCTTGATGTTTTTGTTGGCGGCTTCTACGGCTCCATTCATCTGAGGTCTGTAGGCTGTGGAATTCTTGTGTTTGATTTTGAAGGATTCACACATAGCTTTCATCAAGTCACTGTTGATATTGGAACCATTGTGGGTGATGATTGACTCTGGGACTCCGAATTGACAAACAATGCGGTCACGGACAAAGTCTGTCACGACTTTCTTAGTCACTGCTTTGTAGGATGTTGCTTCGACCCACTTAGTGAAATAAGCAATTGCTACCAGGATGAATCTGTGTCTGTTGGAAGTGGTAGGTTCGATTGGTCCAATAACGTCCATGCCTAGGTGGCAAACGGCCATGGTGAGCTCGTTACATTAAGCTTGTTTGGAAACCTTTATCATTTCTGCATGTACCTGACAACGATGGAATCTCCGGACATACTGGATGTAGTCCATTTCCATAGTCATCCAAAAGTAGCCATCTCGGAGTATCTTCTTTGCTAAAACAAAACCATTCATATGTGGGCCGCAAGTCCCAGCATGGATCTCTTCTAATAAGTTGGATGCTTCCTTTGCATCGACACATCTTAATAGTCCCAAATCGGGAGTCCTCCTATACAGGATCCCTCCGCTGCAAAAGAAGTTGTTGGACAATCTCCGAAGTGTGCATTTCTGAGTATGATTTGCAAGCTCTGGGTACTCTACTTTTGACAAATATTCCTTGATATCATGAAACCAAGGCTTTCCGTCTGCTTCTTCCTCGACATGGGCACAGTAAGATGGCTGATTATTGATCTTCATTGGAATGGGATCAATGAAATTTTTGTCTGGATGCTGAATCATAGACGATAGAGTAGCCAATGCATCGGTGAATTTATTCTGTATCCTGGGGACATGCCAAAAATCTATCTTCGTGAACCTCTTTCTTAACTCCTGCACGTGGTGCAGGTGCGGTAGTATCTTGGTATCCCAATCTCCTTGTACCTGATGTACCAGCAAATCCGAGTCACCAATCACTAACAGCTCCTGGATGTTTATGTCAATGGCCATGTTGAGCCCTAAGATGCAGGATTCATATTTGGTCATATTGTTGGTGCAGGGGAATCTGAATTTAGCGGATATCGGATAATGTTGACCAGTTTCTGATATTAGGAAAGCTCCAATGCCGACTCCTTTGAAATTCGCTGCTCCATCAAAAAACATTCTCCAACCGTCATAGGATTCTGCAATATCTTCTCCTATGAATGACGCCTCTTCATCGTGAAAATACGTTTTCAGGGGTTCATATTCTCCATCCACAGGATTTTCAACAAAATGGTCTGCCAATGCATTTCCCTTGACTGCTTTCTGAGTCACATAGACAATGTCAAATTTACTCAGTAGGATTTGCCACTTGGCCAGCTTGCTAGTGGGCATGAGTTTCTGAAAGGTGTAATTTAAGGGGTCTATCCTTGATATTAAGATATGTGGTGTAGGCGCAGAAGTAATGCCTCAGCTTCTGAGCTACCCAATTCAGAGCACAACAGGTGCGTTCCAATAGAGAATACCGAGCTTCGTACGGAGTGGACTTCTTGCTGATATAATAAATTGCTTGCTCTTTCCTTCCTATTTCGCCGCGCTACCCCAGAACGTAGCCAAAAGCTCCATCTAGCATTGCAAGGTAGAGTAGTAAAGGTCTACCTGGCTCAGGTGGTACTAGGACTGGTGGTGTCGACAAGTATTCCTTAATTCTGTCGAAGGCCCTTTGGCAATCATCGGTCCATTTGGTCGCGACATCTTTCTTCAGCATCTTGAATATCGGCTCATATATAACTGTAGACTGTGCTATGAACCGGCTGATGTAGTTGAGACGTCCCATGAAACTCATCACATCTTTCTTGTTCCTTGGCGGTGATAATTCTTGAATAGCTTTGACCTTTGACAGATTCAGTTCTATCCCTCGGCAGCTGATAATGAACCCAAGCAATTTACCGGCAGGAACCCCGAATGCACACTTCGCGGGATTCAGCTTCAGATTGTATTTCCGCAACCTATTGAAGAACTTCCTAAAGTTTGATATGTGATAAGTGGCTTTCTTGGATTTGATAATAACATCATCCACATATATCTCAATCTCCTTGTGTATCATATCATGGAATATAGTGGTCATAGACCTCCTGTAGGTGGCCCCTGCATTCTTTAGGCCGAACAACATCATCTTGTAGCAATATACCCCCTACGGCGTAATGAAAGCCGTTTTCTCAACATCTTCCTCATCCATCCAGATTTGTTGATAACTAGCGAAGCAATCCACGAATGACTGTAGCTCATGCTTGGCACAATTATCAATCAGGATGTGTATGTTAGGCAAGGGGAAGTCGTCTTTCGGACTGGCCCGGTTGAGATCCAGGTAGTCGACATAGACTCTGACCTTCCCATCTTTCTTTGGTACTGGCACAACGTTAGCTAACCAAGTCGGATACTCAACTACCCTAAGAACTTTGGCATTGATCTGTTTGGTGACTTTTTCTTTGATTTTCAAGCTCATGCCAGGCTTGAATTTTCTTAGCTTTTTCTTGACTAGTGAACACATTGGATCAGTGGCAATTTGTGAGCAACAATGGATGTTCTTAGACCAGTCATGCCATCGTATGGCCAGGCGAATATGTCCTCATACTCATTTAGAAATTCTGTGTACCCCTTCTTCTCTGACGGCGACAGGTGAATGTTGATTCGAGTTTCCTTGACACTTTCTGAATCTCCCAGGTTGACAATTTCGGTCTCGTCCAGGTTGGACTTAGGTCTGTTCTAAAAAAATTTGACTTTTTTTACAATCTCGTTAGGTATATCATCTTCTTCTGAATTAATGTTCGTTTTTTGCGTTGTCTCGTTGCATGTCACAATCATTGGTACATCAAGACAAATAATAGTAATGTTGTATAGGTAAGGTGATGAGAGAAAAACGATAGCAATAAATATTGATTCATAAGAAATTAAAAGTGCTTGTGATAAATTGAGTAATCAATTTGAACATTGAAGATCTTATTGCAGGAATTGAAAATGCGAAAAGAAAATCATTTAGTAAAGAAAAACAATGAATAATGCTTGTTTTGGCTTTGCTACCCCGAGGCTTGTCGGGCTTTGGTTGTCCTGACGGTCCAATTCTCGAGATATGACCCTCTGCTCACGGCCTATATGGAAGGGCCTTCCTCTCCCTCCTCCTCTAGAATAACACAACAGTCCGTATCACTGTCCTCCAAAAACAAGTTCCTCATTGCTGCAAGTGCCTCTTCTTCATCTGTCCCATAAATAATGCCGACCTGATGGAAGGTCTGCTCCATATGGTGTATCAGCTTCTCTAGTGGGTAATAAGAACCACGCCATGGTGGCGACAAACTATTGAACTCTTCCCAGGTGTATTCGTATCCCAAACCAAAAGTGGTTCCATGTTTCTTGATTTATAGGTTTGGAGATCCCTTGGAGGTTTCTGTCAAGCCCTTTACCAGGCTCGTACCCACTCCAGCTCAGTATACTCTCGATTTTTCTATCCCACCATCTGTCTTTGTCGATATCATTGACTCGTTCAATATGGTGGTAAGTTTCTCCAGCCAGCTTCCTTCTTCCTTCAATCACTGGAATAGTATGGCGACTGTAAATAGGATTGCTTCCATCGCCATGAATGATCACTTCTTGGTGATTCCACTCGAACTTTACTGCCTGATGCAGCGTTGATGCTACGGCCCCAGCAACATGTATCCATGGTCGTCCTAATAGCAAGTTGTAGGATGCTGGTACATCTATTACCTGAAAGTCAACCTCGAACCAAGTTGGTCCCATCTGCAAGCACAGGCTAATCTCACCAATGGTGGACCTCTATGAGCCATCAAAAGCTTTCACATTTATCGCTCCGTCTCTTATGTCATGCAACCCTTTGCCCAATTTCTTGAGCGTTATCAATGGACAAATGTTGAGACTGGATCCTCTGTTGATCAGAATTCTGGTGATGAAATAGTCTTCGCATTGCACAGTGATATGTAGTGCTTTGTTGTGACCCAGCCCTTCAGGCGGTAACTCGTCTTCATGGAAGGTGATCTTATGGCTTTCCAACACTTGGCCTACCATATTGGCCATTTCCCCACTGATATTGTTTGGCACGTACGCTTCATTCAGCACTTTCAACAAAGCATTTCTATGTGCCTCTGAATTTTGCTATAAGGAAAGGATAGAGATATGAGCTAGCGTCTTGTTCAACTAGTCAAATGACAGAATACTCCTTGGCATGTACTTTCCTCCAAAGGTCATCTGGGCCTGTCTCAATAACTGGTGGCCTGTTGGATGCTTGTTTTCTTGATTCGGCCAGATGTTAAGGCGTGTAGACTCTACCAGTCCTCGTCATACCCTGTGCCGCGGTAGCTTCTTCAACCTTGACTTTGCCTTTTCATCTTTCCTCGGCTACATAATCCCATGGAACATCATTTGTATATAAAGGCGGTGTGGTTCATATTGCCATCGTAATTGGTGCAGCTACCCTTACTTCGAATGGAACATGTGCTTTAGGCAAAACTGCAACTTCAAATAGTGCGGGAGCATTTGCAAGAGACACGAATTCAACCTCAATTGGTGGTGGTGTTTTTATGGGTGGCGCTGCTTCAAACTCAAAAGGTACAAACATATCTACCTCAGCATCCTCAGCCGGATGAATCTGGACTATGATTGGATTGAGAGTGACCGTCGGTTTCTTTGGGTTATCGCCTTCTATGATTAACTCGATTGACCCCTCGGGATCCCAATCTTCTTCGATGTCAATCATGTGGATGCCTCAACCCTTATGGTCTGGAAGAGGATTGTTGCGGAAGTTTGGAGCGGATTCCTTTGCCACAATGATCTTGTTGTCAATAAAAGATTGTATCTTGTCTTTCAAAGAATGGCATTCATCTATGGTGTGTCCCTTCATGCCGGAATGGTATGCGAAGGACTTGTTTGGGTTAACCCATCGGGAAGGGTTTTTAGGGGTTGCAGCAGGGATGGGGGTGACATAACCAGCAACTTTTAGCTTTTCATACAGCTGGTCAATAGGTTCAGCGACGACGGTATATTGTTTTGGAGGTCTGCAATCAAAATTAGGTCGAGGTCTAGGAAAAGTTTGGCGTGCAGGGGGTGATTGATAACGAGATGGTTGACAATTATAAGTGTGGTTAACAAGAGCGGGTTAGGAGTATTTGGGTGAAGTAGGTTGATATTTAGGCAGTGGATATGATTGATAAGTTGGTGGTGAAGCTTGGTATGAGGGTGAGGGTGCTTGGTAATTCGGGGTTGACTGATATGTGAGTGGAGGTGTTGGGTAAGTTTGGTATTTGAGTGGGGATTTGGCTCCCTGCGCAACCACCATGGCTCCCACGTCCCTTCTCTTGGACACACTATCGGACTGTAAAGCCTTGTTTGTAGCTTGCAAGGCCTCAAAATTTGTGACCATACCACTTTCAATACCTTCCTTGATCCTTTCACCCAATTTGATAATGTCGGAGAACTTGTGATTCTCAATCACCATCAATCGCTCATAGTATTGCAGGTCCTGAGCCCGGATGAAGAACTTCTTCATCTGTTCCTCATCTAAGGCGGGCCTGACCTTAGCAGCTTCAGACCTCCAGCGAGTAGCATACTCGCGAAATGTTTTCGTGGGCTTCTTTTTCAAATTCTGCATGTAGAACACAGCCGGTGCATTATCATAGTTAGGAGGTATGTACCCCTCGGGAAGTTCGACATTGGGCTATATGCAGAGGTCCTTATAGTTCAGCCCCTCAACGCCTTGAACTCAGCTGGTCAGCCTCTTAAGTTCCTTGGCTAAGTTCTTGATAAGAAGATCCTTTCCATCAAACTCAGGTGTGATTGAGATAGGTTGAGTGGAGTGTGGCATGGTCTCCACGTAAATAGGTTTGTTGTGATGTCCTGGTGCATGGGTGTAAAAATTGTCACTTACGGAGTTCTGAGGTTCTGGGATAAGTAGTGGGGTGTTCTTTGGAGTATGACAGGTATTGCATTGTATTTGAAGGGTTTGGTTCTTTGGTGGAGTGGCGTGATGCTGGGCTGTTGGATGATTTTGTTGTTTTGGGATATTTTAAGGAGGTGTAGGATTCTGAATGTTGAGGAGGTTGACGTCTGGGACGTTGAGGGAGAATGACAGGTTTGCCAGATTTCGAACCTGATCAAGCTCCTCTTAGAACTTAAATAATTTCTATTCAAGCTGTGACATATTCTCATTTTGAACCCCAATACCCTGGCCATCAGTGGCCTCTACCCGTTCAACTATGTTCTCCTTTCTGATGTTGTTTAAATCTTCCATTTTCTTCTTGCCTTTTCCTTTGGAAGGAATAGGAGGAGGAACGGGTGGAGGGTTCCTGGATCTTGTGAGATAGGATGATGATACCAGAGTGCACGAACTAACCTTTGGGGGGGGGGGATAATAAAAGAAAACAAAAACAAAAATAAAAGTATCCAAGTCAGTGAGGATTATGAAAAAGTATTACGGTATTTAAACACATAGTGCGAGAATGTAAAACGTGTCCTAATTTGGGAACCTATTTGTGCCCGAGGTAGGCCTAGCGACAAATTGATTTGGAGAAATTAAAATGCTAAATGCCTCATTTCTTCGATAAAAAATAGAATCTCAAAATGACAAGAAATAAAGTCACTGATGGTTGGCCTTATTACATCAATAAAGCGAAAAAGAGTTAAGTCCTATCTACTTGGTCCCAGAAGGACCTTCCCCAGACTCATAATTCTTGGCTCCCTCGAACAGATTCCCCAGTTCGCGAAGTCCTAGCAATAGGTATGCTCTCGCTAGATGTTCACCTTCTGTCCCTTCAGCCTTTTGACAGTCTTCGGGCCTTTTGAGGAATTTACCTTCTAGCTCAACTATACCTCATTCTAAGTATCCCGCCCTCTTGTTGGTACTGATGTCCATGTTTTTCCATTCCTCAATCAAATTCTTGTTGGACTCGTGTATCTCGCAGTGCTCGTCCTCGCATTCACGGATCCTTTTGCGTAGTTGATTGTACTTGACCTGCACTTCAGCCTTCTAATCATAATCCTGTGGCCTCGAACGAACCCTGGCTTGCCTAGATCATCCCAATTATCTTCTAACCAACCCAAATAGAAAGGGGTGCAACCGACATGATATATGTCTAGCTCAATGGTGTCTTTCTCCATTACAATCTTACAGTGCCACATGCGTTGGGCTTGGCACTTGTGAGGACTGTCTTCATTCTGAAAGTCATCCCAGAAATGACACATCTTGTTAACCCTTGGTATGATTTTCTTTCTACCGGCTTGCCTCATAACTCTGAGAGGGACGTAAGGATATGTTCCTCTCAGGCCAATCAATATCAAGAATGGTGCATCTCTGGATCGGACGATGAACTCTTCCGTTGGAAACCACTCAAACATCCATTGGACTAGTTCCTCAGTCAGATGGTCGAAGAACTCGACCCACCATTTGGCATTCTCAGGTTGAGAAAACATGTCGGGGATGTAGGTCATTCGCTTTGGATGGTGGAAAGCGATGTGGTCATTCCAATCCCTTCGCTGAATCTGTTGTCGGTATTGGCCCTTTTGGATATGTTCGAAAAGCCAAAGCTGTAGTAATAAATTGCAACCCTCGTAGTGTTTTGCTCCTCTTTGGCACTTCTCTAAGGCTCGGTATATGTCTGAAATGATCATGGGCACGATGATGAAGTTTTGCCCACCAATTCCCTCCATTAGTGTCTTGGTTACCATAACCAACCTAGTATGGATTCTTTCTTTCTTCATTGAAAATACGATTAGACCCAGGAAGCAAAACATGAAGACGAATACCCTGCGGTGGATGTGTCCCAAGGATGTGATGGCAAATTCATCATGGAAGGTACGGTATGATTTGCTATGGCCGTACCGTTCATACAAGTAGTCAAAAAGAATGTACGATTCTATTAGGCATCCCAATTCTGCGTTCTTCTTCAAACCCATCATTTTTAAGAAACACTTGCCTGTGCTGTTCTCAGGCATTAGCAAACCCGGAGTTTCCCAAGCTAGACCGGCCAATACTCCTATTTCCTCTAACAAAGGTGTCATTTCGATGTCCCCAAAGCGGAAGACGGCCCTTTCGCAGTCCCAGAATAGAGTAGCAGCCTCTATCATCATGTTGTTAGGCTGGATATCCAGGAGGGATGGTAGATTACCCAAATTTTCTTGACGGAGGTTTTGTCGCTGGAATGCAGATCTTCCCACCAAATTAGTAATTTTGGGTGGATATTGGTGACCATGCCAAATCGGGGGACTTCGTGCCTCATATTTCTGCAAGGCAAACAAGGTTAGACCCTGACCCCCACCAGACTTGACTATTTAACATCAATGATTAGCAGGAAGCATTTAATTCTCCAAATAAATGCACAGAACGTGATGATGTCCATTTGGGTTTAGGGAAACCCAGTGGACTTTTGGACAAGGCTATCTTAGAGGCTATTGTGCAGACAACACGTTATCCAGGCTAGGTTTGACCATGATGCATGCAACAGTATAACGCAGTGAAGTTTCTTTGGGGTTTTAGACTGGTACCCTTGAGCGGAAAACTCAAGGGGGAAAGGCACGGAACCTTCGACTGCACCGCCGATCGACTAGTTTTACCGCAAATAAGCCTTTCCGAATATAGGGGGTGATAATATAGGAAGGGCTCAACCACTCATCAAGCGTTGCTATAAGATTTGTTTTGGCACGAGTGGAATATGATGTTGGATCATGAATAATGCAATAAGCAATAAACAAGTAGTCATGTATATGCACGTTATGAAAGCAGTAAATACAACAATTTATAATTTAAAGCGGTTACAAAAGAAGGAAACAAGAAAGATATGTCAGTTACTTTTGAAGAAAAATTAAATGCTTAATGAAATAACAAGTAATTGCACATAAGGGGAATGGGAAGAAGTACAAATTCACAAATCAACTTGGAATGGTAAAAGCCTAAGAAAATCCCAGCAGAGTCACCATGCTGTCGTGCCCACCCTTTTTGCAACTCCTCCTTTCGGGGCCGGTCAAGGGTTCTCGACATTGGTTGGGACAACTCGTTCCTTTTGCGAAAGGGTGTTCGCAAGTTTTGAAGAGTCGCCACCTAAGGAGTTAAAGTACGTTAGGGCATTGGGGGTTCATTTACTACTACGTTTGATAACCAGACACAGGGTAAGGTCTTGAAAATATCCTAAGCGGAAGGTGTTAGGCATCCCTCCGGATCTACTAGTGTGGTTCCCGGCCAAATAGCTTTTGTGAATTTTGTACAATTAGCAAACAAACAAATATGGTTCAAATAATAGGGGATTTGGAAATATTCATTGCCTAGCACATATATGTTTGAAAATAGTTAATAGAAAGATAGCTTTCGAAAAGAATTATAAGCATGTATGTCGAGTAAAACTGTCCTAGGGTTGTTTGTAATATGGATCACATCAATGCAATACCCGGTATGATACTCCTCTAAGAGGGGCTACACGTGGTATTAGCGCACCGGTCATCATATCCATATATACCCTTTCCCACCCCGTAAAGGTAATTACAGCGAGTGTTGGTCTCGACCTCTATTGCATGTTGTTACGCGTCCCCTCCTATTAGTCCCGGATGAATTTATGACTTCTATCCAATAAAGGATGTTCTAGGCAGACCCTCAGGTTTTAGAGGAAAAAGTACTAAGGCGACATATAGAAAAAACAAGTAGGACCGCAACCAGGGGGTAACACATAAACAGAAAAGGGGCTCACACACCTCCATAGGTAATAATACAAATAAGCAGCATGACTCAAACACAATTAAGGTCTGGGTCTAAATTCAGATCCTATGTATGGCATCTAAGTGATACTAACTAAGACAGATTTATTGCATAACTCAGAGAGGAAATCCTAATCAGTTTTGCCTACTGGTTTTAAACATGTTGACAGTTAGACAATGATCATATGCAACAGTTGTTCGGAATTGTTGACAGTTTTAGGTTATTACACCTAAAGGCATGATGTTCTAAGCGCTGCAGAACACATAGGAGTTTATTTAGAGCAGATGATTGTTCATATCTTTTTATGAATCAGTAATTAGACAAAGTGTAATTAGGCGAGTGTGATCCTAGAAAAATGCAGAATAACTTAAAACGGGATCTCTAAATGCACATCAAGTTATGCACAGTTTCAAGTAGTCAGAAATGATATTTTTGTTTTAATGTTGTTACACTAAAACAGGATTTCTAAGCGTGTGGCATGGTTATACCATGGTGAGACATGATTATAGCTTATGTTAACACATTTATCATAGGACAGGGTTTCTAAATGAGTTTCAGAATAGGTAGAATTACATAATGACAATTTATGCTAATGTTGTTATTTTCCTTAGAGACAGGAGTTCTAAGTGGCGATGAGATGCTGAAACTAGTACATATGAACCCTAGGGAGCATGATATCTAATGCATGGCATGCTTGACATGTATTATACCTAATCATGGATGCTATTGCGCACAGAAGAAAAGTAGACCTATGAGCATGATTTCTACCCTTGATTAGACTACACCATACATATTACCCTCCCCTTTTTCACTATCCAACCCCAGAGTTTGTTTACAAAAAATAATTGCAGACCATTGGGTATGAATGACATAACCGAAATAGAAAAAATAAGAAGTTAACTATAGGGAGCCTACAATATAGCCCCAGATTTCCATGTACTCAATGCCAGGATATTTCACAGCCTTTCTAATAATCTGGGTATGTCAGAGTTCCTTAAAGACCACAAGGGATCCCAGGAAGTGCTCACACCCAAATTTCATTGCCAAAATAGAGTAAGTGCAGTGTGGAAGTGCCAGCCTTAGTCTGTAAGAGTTCAGAGGGAGCTCATGGGTCCCAAAGAAGTGCTCACACAAAGAGGGCAGAACTTAATGGCCTAGGAGTAAAGTGAGAGTGCTTGACATAGTTTTGAAAACTTTGAGTAAGAAAACAGTTTTAAAAAGAGACTTAATTGAAATGATTTTCATAACAGAAAATTTTAATCAATGAAACAGTTTGAAAAGAGCAGAAACACCAATCTCAAGACCAAAACAAGTTCAGCATCACACAAAAACAAAGAACAATCCAACAACCACAAACAGGGGTAATGGGATTTGGGGGACAAGTATAGAACATGTGAGGGCAAGCATGTAGTGGGAAGAGGTATGCATAAGTACACAATAAGAAGTTTCTAAGGAGTTCATGGAATCGGGATACGACATGGTATGGGATTAGCCTAAACATAATAGTATTAAACAACTTAAGGCAGTAGAGTATGCCCTAATCAAAACTCATGTACAAACATAGGAGTAGAGTAGAGTACATTGAAACAAGTTTTAAATTCTTATAGCATAGCTTAACATACTAGATGAAGTAAAGGTTTTAATTACGTGTTGAACAATAAAATAGTAAATAGAAGCATATTAGAAACACAATGAATTGCAATAGTAGTAGAAACATGTTGGTTTGAGAACTGAAATTTGAATTAGGACATACCAGTGAAGTGAAGAAGATCGTAACTCAAAGTAGGAAATAAGAGATGCACAATAATTAGCCTTGGCTTGCAGCAGGCTAACCCATAGTAATAACAAGTAGCACAAAAGAGAGAAAAAAGAGTAGAAAGTTTTAGTTGTGAGACAGAGAGTTTTTGAACCAGATGAGTTCGTGTTTGTGTTAATGAGAAGAGTAGTGTATATATATAACTTGAAAACAGAGTGTAAATAAGGTAAAGTCCATAATTAAGTAATAAATAAGGGATGAACATCAATAAGCATATAATCAAAGTAAGTACTCCCTTCAATTAAGGAAAGATACCCTATGTGACTGCATATAACATATAAGAAAATAATTTAAGCATAGTACAAGTAATTAGTCTAGGTTCAAAATATCTCAACTAAGGAAATAACATAAGAATTTTTGTGATAGCATAGTCGACCAAAACATAATGCAAGGAAATAGTTTAAATGTTGAAAAATCAGCAAGGGAATCCTCACAAGAGATCAGCGAGATATTAATTGCAGGAAATTAGGGGTTAAACAGGAGTAGTAATGATTCTTGTGAGTACACGAAATAAACACGCAATAGGAAAGAAAAAAATCAGAGATTCCAGTAATAATAACATAGAATCATGGATTCGAATAGGAATAACATCAATTAAAGGAAATTAGCACGAATTAAATAGATAATAGGCAAGAAATCAGAAACCCTAGTAGTGAAATCATACGAAATTAGGGATTCACATGAATTACAGAGTAAATAATGATGTAAGCGGAAAATCAAGAAAAGTCCGAGACATAGACGAACAACATAGGGTATAATATCAGAGAATCATAAAGCTCATGAGACGCAAGCACATATGCAAACATATTAGCAAAGACAAAATCAGGAACTTAGGGTTTATGACTAAAAATTAGGGGTTTCAACACAACAACTCAGATAAGAGACAGAAACTTAAATCAATCTCTAAAACATAGTAGAAATCCTAGGTTGACACTAAAAATCATAGGAAAATCGTTTCATAAGGGGTCATGGAACCCTAGTTTAAAACGAAGAGTCGTTTCAGAGAAAATCGGAGAATCTTTGAGAAAACAACGAAATGGCTCAGAATATACACAGATCTATCATAGACATAAAGAATCGGAAAGTTTTAAGAGTAAGGGATTCAAAGAGAACCCACAAAAGATAAGAAAAAACCCAATATATTATCAATTTTAGCCGAAAGGTCATAGAGCTTACTCGAACGGCCGGAGTTCGCCGAAAAATGGCATGAAAGGCCATAGGTGGGAGTTGAACCTCTCCAGGTTCACTTGAGGATCTCAGGGTAGTGTCAAGCCGGCGTGGGGTGAGACATAGTCTAGGAGTGGTGAGAGGTCATGATTTCCGGTGAGAGAGGTGGCCGGAGAAGATGAACAGAGCTCATCGGAAGGGGGGAAGGTGAGAAGGTTCTAGAGAGAACCAGATATAGAGATAGAAGGGTATAGAGAGACGATGAAGCGGGGAATGAAATGAGAGGGGGGGTAGTCATTAGGGGTTAAATTAGGCAAGAGTTGATTTGGGCCGTCGATTTGAAATAATAAACGGCTCAGATTGAAATGGGATATTGGGTCGGGTATCTTTAGAGATTGGGTCTAATGCTTTGGGCCAATTGATTGGGTTGGGGTCTTGGTAGATTAGGCTGAAATTAGAATTAAGAGTGGCTATTAGTTAAATACCCATTTAAAATAGATAGATATTTAATAAAAATGGTTAATGGTTATAAAGAATGAAATTGATGCTTAGTAAATGAAATTAAGGTGATTAACTAGTATTAAAATATAAAATGACTGATTATAGAATTAAAATAGCATAAAATGTATAATTAGGCTATAATTGCAAAGGTATTGCAATTATAGCCAAATGATGCTAATTTAGCTAATCTGTGAAATAATTAAATCCTAATAGGATTTAAATCAAGAAATATTTTGAAATTATTTGCAATGCAAGTTATGATTAATTATTGGATATAAAAGTACTAGATAAATTAGAAATAAATTGATAAAAAATATAGAAAATTATGGAAAATACCAATCGTTATAAAAACTGATTTTTAACGTTTATATGCAAATTTTAAAAATAATTTGAAAAACAATCTGGTATCAACATATGCCTCCACCGTTATGGTCTGGAAGTGGATTGTTGCGGACGTTGGGAGCGGATTCCTTTGCCACAATGATCTTGTTGTCAATCAAGGAATTTATTTTATCCTTCAAAGAGCGGCATTCATCGATGGTGTGTCCTTTCATGCCGGAGTGGTATGCACAGGACTTGTTTGGGTTAACCCACTGGGAAGGATTCTCAGGAGTCATGGCAGGGATGGGTTGACATAACCAGCAACTTTTGGTTTCTCATACAACTGGTCGATAGGTTCAACGATGGAAATATATTGTTTAGGAGGTATTCGGTCAAAATTAGGCTGAGGTCTAGGGATGTTTTGGCGTGCATGGGGTGTTGATAGTGGGATAGTTGAGAATTATAAGTGTGTAAACAGGAGCAGGCTGGGAATATCTGGGTGAAGTAAGTTGATATGTAGGTGGTGGAGGTGATTGATATGTTGGTGGTGGTGCTTGGTATGAGGGTGAGGGTGCTTGGTAGTTTTGTGTTGGTTGATATGTAAGTGGAGGTGTTTGGTAGGTTTGATATTTAAGCGAAGACTTGGTTCTTTGTGCAACCATCACGGCTCCTACATCCCTTTTCTTGGACACACCACCAGACTGTAGGGCCTTAGTTGTAGCTTGTAAAGCCTCAAAGTTAGTCACCATACCACTTTTGGTTCCTTCCTCGATCCTTTCACCCAATTTGATAATGTCAGAGAACTTATGATTCTCAATCGCCATCAACCTCTCATAGTATTGTGGATCTTGAGCTTGGACGAAGAACTTATTCATATGTTCCTCGTCTAAGGTGGGCCTGACCTTAGTAGCTTCGGACCTCCAACGAGTAGCATACTCGCAGATATTTCCATGGGCTTCTTCTTCAGATTTTGGATGTAAAACACGTCCAGTGCGTTCTCTGTATTAAACCTGAACCTATCCAGGAAGTCAGATGCCATGCTTACCCAATTAGACCGCTTTTTGGGGTCTTGGCTGATGTACCAAGACAGTGCATCTCCTTTCAAGCTCCTCATGAATAGCTTCATGCAGATCCTCTTATCTTTCCCCACTCCAACCAGATTGTCACAGTAGGTCATCAAATAGACCCTTGGATCACCTGTACCATCAAACATTTTGAACTTAGGAGGTTTGTACCCCTCGGGTAGTATGACGTCGGGCTGTATGTAGAGATCCTCATAGTTCAACCTCTCAACTCCTTTGCTTCCCTCAATGCCCTGAACCCGGCTGGTCAGTTTCTTAAGTTCCTCAGCCAAGTTCCTGATAATCAGATCCTTTTAACCAGACTCAGGTGTCTATGAGATAGGTTGAGTAGAGTGTGGCATAGTCTCCACGTAGATGGGGTTATGGTGATGGCCTGGTGCATGGGTGTAGAAATGGTCATTTGTGGAGTTCTCAGGTTCTTGGATAAGTAGTGGAGTGTTCTTTAAGGTAAGGCAACTATTACATTGTCTTGGAAGGGTTTGGTTCTTTGGTGGAGTGGTGTGATGATGAACTGCGGGATGATTTTGCTGCTTTGGGTTGTTTTGAGGAGGTGTATGATTTTGGATGTTGGGGAGTTTGTCGTCTAGGATACCGAGGGTAAATGATAAGTTTTCCATATTTCGAACTTGATCAAGCTCTTCTTAGAATTTCAGCAGCTTTTGTTCAAGCTGTTACATAGTCTCGTCTGGAACCCGAATACCCTGGCAATCAGTGGCCTCTACCCGTTCAACTGTGTTCTCTTTCCTGGTGTTACCTGAATCTTCCATTTTTTTTTTTGCCTTTGTTCTTGCCTTTGGGAGGTTTAGGAGGATGAGAGGGTGGAGGGCCCTTGGATCTTGTGAGATAGGATGATTCCAGAGTGCAAGAACCAACCTTTGTGGAGGGGAATAATAAAAGGAAAGAAAACAAAACAAAAACAAAAGTAGCCAAGTCAGTGAGGATTAGGAAAAATAATTACGGTATTTAAACACATAGTGCGAGAACATAAAGCGTGTCCGAATTTTGGGAACCTCATTGTGCCTTAGGTAGGCCTAGAGACAAATTACTTTGGAGAACTTAAAGTGCAAAATGCCTCATTTCATTAATGTAAAAATAGACGAATCCAAAACGTCGCTAAATAAGCAAGAAATAAAATCACTAATGGACATTGGCCTTATTACATAGATAAAGCGAAAAAAGGAAATTCCTATCTACTTGGTCCTAGAAGGACCTTCCCCAGACTCGGCATCTTTTATTCCCTCGAATAGATTCCCCAGCTCGTGAAGTCCTAGAAGTAGGTATGCTCTGGCTAGATGTCCACCTTCGTTCCCTTCAGCCTTTTGACAGTCTTCAACCCTCTTGATGAATTTACCCTCCAGCTCGACTATGCCTTGTTCTAAGTATCCCAGCTTTCTATTGGTACTGACAGCCATGTCTTTCCACTCTTCAATCACCTTCTTGTTGGATTCGTGTATCTCGTTGTGCTCGTCCTCACATTCGTGGATCCTCTTGAGCAGCTTATTACTGAGCCTCGGCCTTTTCATCTATAATCCTGTGACCTCAGATGAACCCTGGCCTGCCTAGACCATCCCGATTATCTTCTAACCAACCCGAATATAAAGGCGTGCAACCTGCGTGATATTTGTCTTGTTCAATTGTATCTTTTTCCATTACGATCTTACAGTGCCACATGTGTTAGGCGTGGCATTTGTTAGGACTGTTACCACTCTAAATGTCAGCTCGGAAATGACTCATCTTGTCGACCCTCGGTATGACTTGCTTTCTACCTGCTTGTCTCATAACTCGGAGAGGTACATAAGGATATGTTCTTCTCAGACCAATTAGTATCAAGAACGGTGCATCCCTGGACCGGACGATGAATTCTTCCGTTGGAAACCACTCGAACATCCATTGGACTTGCTCTTCAGTAAGATTATCGAAGAATTCAACCAACTCTTTGGCATTCTCGGGCTGAGCAAATATGTCAGGGATGTAAGTCATTCGCTTTGGGTGATGGAAAGCGATGTGATCATTCCACGCCCTTCGTGGAAACTGTTGTCAGTACTGGACCTTTTGAAGATGTTCTAGAAGCCAGAGTTGAAGTAATAGGTTACAACCTTCGAAGTGCTTTGCTCCTCTTTGGCATTGTTCTAAGGCTCGATACATGTCTGAAACGATCATAGGACCGATGCTGAAAGTCTGCCCACCAATTCCCTCCATTAGTGTCTTGGTCACCATAGCTAACCTAGTATGGATTCTTTCTTTCTTTGTCAAAAATACAGTCAAACCCAGGAAGAAAATAATAAAGACGAACACCCTACGATGATGTGTCCCAAAGATGTGATGGCGAATTCATCATGGAAAGTACGGTATGATTTTCTATGGTCGTACCTTTCATACAAGTAATCGAAATGGATGTATGAATCTTTTAGACATCCTAACTCTGCGTTCTTCTTTAAACCCATCATTTTCAAGAAACCCCTGGCTGTGCGATTTTCAGGCATTAGCAAGCCCGGAGTATCCCAAACTAGACCGGCCAATCCTCCTATTTCTTCTAACAATGGTGTCATTTTGATGTCCCCAAAGTGGAAGACAACCCTTTCACAGTCCCAGAATAGGGTAGCAGCCTCTATCATCATGTTATTAGGTTGAATGTCCAAGAGGGACGGCAAATTACCCAGATATTTCTTGACGAGTGTTTTGTCACTAGAATGCATATCTTCCCACCAATTCAACAATTTTGGGTGGATGTTGGTGACCATGCCGAATCTGGGGACTTCGTGCCTCATATTTTTGTAAGGTAAACATGATTAGACCCTGACCCCCACCTGACTCGGTATTTAACATCAACGATTAGCATGTAAGCATTTAGCTCCAAATAAATGCATTGAACGTGGTGATGTCCATTGGGATTTAGGGAAACCCGATGGACTTTGGACATGGATATCTTAAAGGCTGTTGTGCGGACAACTCGTTAGCCTGACTAGGTTTGACCATGATACATGCAACAGTATAACAGAGTAAGGTTTCTATGGGGTTTTAGGCTGGTACCCTTGAGCAGACAACTCAAGGGGGAAAGGCAGGGAACTATCGACTGCACCGCTGATCGACTAGTTTACCGCAAATAAGCCTTTCTGAATTTAGGGGGCGATAACGTAGGAAGGGCACAACCACTCATCAAGTGTTGCTATAGTATTTTGTTTGGCACGAATAGAGTATGATGTTGAGCATGATTATGCAGTAAATAAGCAGTAAAGGCATGTAGTCATGTATTTGTACGTTACGAAAAAAGTAAATACAACAGTTGAAATTTAAACGCGATTACAAGGAAAAGAAACAAGAAAACATGTTAGTTTTTCTTTTTGAAGAAAATCAAATGCTTAAAATAAATAGACAAGTAATTGCACATAAGGGGAATGGGAAGAGGTACAATTCACAAAGCAATTTGAAAATGGTAAAAGCCTAAGAATCCCCAGCAGAGTTGCCATGCTATCGCACCCCCTTTTTCCCAACTCCTTTTGGGGCCGGTCAAGGGTTCTCGACATCGATTGGGAAAACTCATTCCTTTTGGGAAAGGGGTTTGCAAGTTTTGAGGAATCACCACCTAACGAGTTAAGGTGTGTTAGGGAACCTATTCGGGGTTTATTTACAAACAAGTTTGATAACCAGAGATAGGGTAAGGGCTTGAAATTATCCTAAGGGGAAGGTGTTAGGCACCTCTCAGAATCCACAACTGTGGTTCCCGGTCAAACAACTTTGTGAATTTGTACAAGTAGCAAGTAAGCAATTATTATTTAAAACACTGGATGGTTTTGAAATATTCGCAGTCTAAGCACACATATGTTACTAATTTGAAAATATTTAGTAGCTAAGTAGATTTTGAAAAGGATTATAGTCTAAACATGCATAAGGGATGTCCTAGGTTTGTTTGTTATATGGATCACATCAATGCAATACCCGGTATGACACTCCTCGAAGAGGGGCTACACTGTGGTATTAGCGCACCGGTCATCATATCCATATCTACCCTTTCCCATCCCGTAAAGGTAATTAGAGCGAGTGTTGTCACGTCCTCTATTACATGATGTTACTCGTCCCTTCCTATTAGTCCTAGAGGAGTCTAGGACTTCTATCCTATGAGGGAGGTTCTAGGCAGACCCTCAGGTTTAAAGGCAAAATGCTAAGCGACAGAAAAGAACATATAGGACTACAGTTAAGGGGGTAAACACATAAATAACAAAAGGCTCAGGTGCCTCCACAAATAATGCAAATAAGCAGCATGACTCAAACACAGTTAAGGTCTTATCTTTAAATTCATATCCTAAAGCATGGTATCTAAGTGATAATAACAAAGAGGCAAATTTATTCATAACTCAGAGAGGAAGTCTTAATCAGTTTTGCCTAATGATTGTTTCTTTTTAAACCCGTTAAGCATTTAAGCAGCATATACAGGAAGGCAGATTTCAAGTTTTAAACAAATTAATTGCCTAAGGCTTTCCTAGGTATGAAACAGTATATACTAGTTACCAGAATTATTTTGAGAAGAACTGTTTGATATTGTATTACCTAAACATGTTGTTCTAAGCGTTCATAATTCAGAATTATTATCAGTTATAGCCAGAATGGGGTGCTGTTGTTTTTATTCCTTTTCATGCATCAGTAATTAAACTAGGTGTAATTAAGCAAGTATGAATGCAACCATAAAACATGGTATCTAATGTATAGAGATGCAGAAATGATGCATATGCAGAACCTAAGCAGGATTTTCTAAATGTAAAAGTGTTACATTGTTAAACATACTTTCAAAATATATGCAGAGGCGATAGTTGGTTATTATTGTTTTAAGCTTAAAACAAGGATTCTAAGTGTATAGCAGCGTGGAACAGGATTGTAAATACTGGTTGTTAGAACCTTTTCTAGCACAGGATTTTCCAAGTGATATGACAGTAAAATGAACATGCTGAAGCAGTAATCATAAGTCCTAAGAGACATGATTTCTAATGCATGATCTTGCACATATGAGTCCTAAACATGATTTCTATTGCGCACATAGGGAAATATAAACCTAATGGCATGATTTCTACCCGTTAACATTTATAAATGTATAGATACCTTCACCATTTCACGAGCCAGCCCCAATACTCGTTTACAAATAATTATTACAGACCAGCTAAATGAATTACATAAATAGAAGAAAGAAACAAGAAGTTATACTATAGAGAGCCTACTGATAGGCCCGGAATCTCCAGAATGCCTCATTGCCATTTGATTCACAACCTTTCACATGATCCAGGTGTGTCAAAGTTCCCTCAGGATCTCAAGAGATCCTGGGCAGTTCTCACACCCAGAATCATAACCAAATTTGAGTAAGTGCAGTGTGGAAGGGCCAACCTTAGTGTGTCAGAGTTCAGTGGGAGCTCATAGGGTCCCAAAGCAGTCACACACTGAAGGGGCAGAACCTAGACTTCTAAGAATATGTGGGAGTGCTTGATATAGTTTTAAAAGAATTGAGTTGAGAAAAATAGTTTGAAAAGGAACCATCTAGAGTTCTTGAAAGAAAACAATAGAAGAGTTTAACTCTTATTTGAAAATAGTCTTGAAATAAGGTGAGTAATGCAATCTCAGAATTAGAATAGCACACATAGTTCATCGAAGCAAACACAAACAGGGGAAAGGGGATTAAGGACAGGTAATTCACATGTAAGAGCATATTTGCACACATATAGACATCACAGAAAGCATTTCAGGTCTTAAACAGTTACAACACATTCTATCACAAAAAGTTCATGCCAGGATCTTAACAACATTAGATTGAGGGATGCATTAGGTTCAGGGAAGGGGTTTAGGATTAATAGTTAGGGGGGTCATGCACACATGGTGATAAGGTACTGGGGTTAGGGAGTAAGGCAGAATTGTAACCTACAAATAGGAGGAGCAATAGACATGCTGAAATAAGGGGAAAGGAAATCACAAAGACAGAATAAATATGCTAGTTACAGGGTAAACAGTAGAAGCACAAGTAGAAGCACACAAGGAATAAGAGAAAGTGAAATACAAATAAAAACATGTTGTTTTGGATGCTGTAGATCAAATAGAAGATATACCAGTGAAGAGCGAGACAACAAAACAGTAGGGTGTAGGAGAATAGAGCAATAGAACAGTAGTGTGTAGAGTAGTAGAGCAGTAGAGCAGCAATAGGTTACTTATTCTTGTCTTTCAGCCGACTGAGTGGCCAATAATCGGTAAGAGAAGCAAGAGAGAATGTGTAGGAAAGTGAGAGAGAGTTCAGAGCAATGAGTGTCTGTGTGTGTCGTTAATGAAAGAGTAGTATATTTATAGTTTTTAAAACTAAGTAGAGAATAAGGCAAGAATCATAATTAGTGATAATTATAGCAATATGTACCAATTAGAATCAATCAGCATAAGCACTTCCTTTAATCAAGGAATTAGACTCAAACGTAATAAACAGTGGCAAATAAGGAATGAAATCATTTAAGACTAAACTTGACATATAAGGAAATAAGCATAAGTATAATGCAAGTATGTCACATGTAATAGAGACTAAATTCAGAATATTATAATTAAGGAAAGACTTGAGAATCAGTTTAATAGCCTAGTCGACTATAGAATAAGGTAAAACAATATTTCAAAAGGCTAAAGTCAATAGATAATATCGTGCGATATCAGTAAAGAATCAATCACAGAGATTCAAGGACTCACAAATAGAAAACAGTACTGATTTAGGAGAAATTAAATTTATGAGAACAAACGGAATAAGACTCATAATAGCAAGGATCAGAAACCCTAGCAAGCAAACATAAGGCAAATCACATAAATCATGGGATTCACATAGAGCACATAGTCTAAACGATTTGAAGAAATTAATAGAATCAACACAAAGAGTGAAAAACAAAATACAGAGCACAGACTGTTCATGATAAACAAACACTTATGCATATTATCAAAGACGGGCACAGAATCACATATTAAAACCACGAAACTTAGGGCTTTAGCAAAATAGGTCATACAAAAGGGTAAAAGCTCGAATAAACATTTAAACATAATAAAAATCAGAGGATAATACTAAAGTTAGAAAGAAAACCGTTTTAAATGGGGGTCTAAGAACCCTAGTTTCTTAAAATGAAGAATCGCTTGAAAAACAAAGGGGTTTTAAGAGAGAACAGGTGAAAACCTCCTAATAAACATAGATCTATCATAGATCTAGGAAGATCGGAAGATATTAGAACCAGGGTTTCCAGAGAAAACCCAAAAAAAGAAAAGAGACTTAGATATTACCGGCGTTTGGCCGAAAAATGCAAGAACCTTACTCGAACGGCCACAGGAGGGGGGAAACATGTCATGATACCGGAGATGGGAGCGTGTTGCCTCAGGGACGCTTGAAAACCTTCATCAGTGACACAGACATGAAAGGCGGAGCGGTAGGCTCGAGGAGGGGTGAGAACCCCATAGTTTCTGGCAATGGAGGTGGCCGGAGAGGGAGATACAGAGCTCAAAGGAAGGTTCTAGAGAGAGCCTCAGAGAGGGAGACAGAGAGACGGGTGAGATAATGAAGCGGGTGAAATAAGAGGGGGGGGGTAGTCTTAGGTGTTAATTAAGGTAAGGAGAGATCTGGGCCGTTGATCTGAATTAATCAACGACTCAGATTAAAGAAGGGTTGGGCCGGGTATAGTTGGGGATTGGACTGGGTAGTTAATTGGGTTAAGGGGTCCGGGTAGATTGGGTTGAAATTGAAATTAGAGTGGCTAAATTTTAAATACCCAAAAAATAGCTAAATAATTAATAAAAATGGCCAATAATTGTATAAAATAAAATTAAGGTTAAATAGATGATATTAAAATGATTAATTAGTATAAAAATATAAAATGGCTAATTATTGAGTAAAATAGCACAAAACTATATAATTAGGCTATAATTGCAATTACAACCAAATAAGGCTAATTAGGCCAATTTGTAAAATGATTTGGCCTTAATAGGACCTAAAAATGATATATTAAACCAAGATATATTTTTGAAATCATTTGTTATGCAATTTATCATTAATTATCTGAGATAAAAATACTGGATAAGTTGGAATACATTAATAAATATGTGGGGAAATTATATAAAAATTCCAATCATTATAAAAACTGATTTTGGAGGTATATATGCAAGTTAAAAAATAATTTGAGAAAAAATTGGGTATCAACACCAACAACAAGGGATGGGAGTCATCTTTTTGTCAATGTAAGGCTTGCTAAAGGAGCCTAGTATGAACTGGGAACTACAGACTATGTTACAGCAGTACTGTGATCTTTTTGAAGAGCCAACACAACTTCCTCCTTCTAGATTGCATGATCACAAGATCACCCTGAAGGAAGGTATTTCTCCTATCAAGATTAGACCTTATAGGTATCCTAATGTACAGAAAAATGAAACTGAAAAAATAGTGAATGAGATGTTAGCCTCTGGAGTTATCAGACACAACACAAGTCCTCATTCATCCCTTATTGTGATGGTCAAAAAGAAAGATGGTCCCTGGCGATTATGTGTGGATTACAGGTAATTAAACAGCTGCATAGTAAGGGACAAATTTCCAATTCCTATGATTGAAGAACTACTGGATGAATTACATGGTGCCAAATATTTTTCTAAGTTGGATCTAAGGTTTGGATACCACCAAATTAGGATGTTTGAACAAGACATACCTAAAACTGCCCTTAGAACCCACCATGGTCATTATGAATTCATGGTTATGCCTTTTGGTTTAACAAATGCTCCTTCTACTTTTCAAAGCCTAATGAACCATATTTTCCACAATTTCCTTAGAAAATTTATCCTGGTCTTTTTTGTTGATATCCTAACATTCAGTCAAAGCTGGAATGACCATTTACTACATTTGGAAGAGGTTTTTAAGGTGCTAAGATCTCACACCTTGTTCATTAAATAGAGCAAATGTGCTTTTGGAGTCACACAGATTGACTACCTAGGCCACATTATCTCTGAACAAGGTGTAGCTATGGATACCAGAAGGTACAACGGGTGTTGGACTGGCCACTACCTACTTCTATTAAAAGTCTAAGGGGTTCCTTAGGACTGACTGGTTATTATAGGAGGTTTATCAAAGGGTATGTCGTCATTGCAAGACCCTTAATTGATCTACTCAAAAAGGGAAATTTCCAGTGGAATCCTGTAGCAACTACTGCTTTTGAAGAGTTGAAAAGAGCCATCACTTCAGCTCCTGTCCTAGCTCTTCCATATTTTTCAAAGGAGTTCACAGTGGAGACTGATGCTTTCGGTGAAGGAATTGGAGTTGTTCTGGCAAGAGACAACAAACATATTTCTTTCTTCAGTAAAGGTTTATCGGACAAGAATAGGGCATTATCAGTTTATGAAAGGGAGTTGTTGGCATTGATTTTTGTTGTACAAAAGTGGAGGCCTTATTTGTTGGGAAGACCATTCATCATCAAAAATGATCACCATAGCCTTAAATACTTGTTGGAGCAGAGGATTACTACTCCTAGTCAGCAAAAATTGCTAGTCAAGTTACTTGGTTATGATTATTCTATAGATTACAAAAAGGGGAAGGAGAACATCGTAGCTAATGCATTATCTAGGAAGGAAGAAGTTATTCAACTCTACAACATTTCTAGTGTCAGTTTAGACATTTTGGATTCAGTTTAATCCTCGTGGAGTCATGATCCTGCACTCCAATACCTTATAAAGTCTATATAGGATGGGCAGGCTACTAAACCTTACTACAAATTCTAAAATGGGATCCTGAGCAGAAAGAATAAATTGGTAGTTGGTGCTGATAATGCAATCTGAACTAAGCTCCTATCATATTACCATGATAGTTCTATGGGTGGCCATTCTGGCATTACAGCCAGTTTAAAAAAGATCAAGGTTTTTATTGGAAGAAAATGAAGCAGGATGTTTATACTTATATAAAGAGCTGTGATGTTTGCCAGAAATGCAAAAATGAAACTATGGCTTATCCTGGTTCGCTTCAACCTCTACCTATTCCAGATAAGGTGTGGCAAGATATTTCAATGGATTTCATTGAGGTCCTTCCTAAGGTTGCTGGGAAGGAAGTGATTTTTGTGGTGGTTGATCGATTGAGCAAGGCTTCCCATTTCATAGCTCTCAAACATCCTTACACTGCCTTGGATATGGCTCAGGTGTTCATGGATCAAGTGTTTAGGTTTCTTGGAATGCCTAAGTATATAGTGTCAGCCAAAGTTGCTGTGTTTACAAGCAAATTTTGGAAAGAGTTCTTCAGGTTGCAGATGGTTTCACTATTAACTTCAACAGCCTACCGCCCTCAAACAGATGGACAAACAGAGGTAGTCAACAAATGTGTAGAGTGCTCTACCTTCAATGCATGGCATTTGAGAAACCAGAAACCTAGCCACAGTGGTTACCATTGGCAGAGTGGTGGTACAACACCACCTATCATTCCAGCACAAACATGACCCCTTATGAGGTAGTCTATGGTCAGAAACCACATCTCTTACTTCCTTATATGAGTTTTGATTCTCAATTGGACATGGTTGATAGAAGTCTCCATGCTCGAGAAGCCATTCTCAGACTACTAAAGTCCAAATTGGAAAAAGCTCAGATTAGAATGAAGGTACAAGCTGATAAGGGAAGGACTGACAGAACTTATGCAGTGGGAGATTAGGTTTATGTCAAGCTACAACCCTATAGAGAACTTTCTCTTAGGCAGCATGGCTTTCAGAAACTGTCATCCAAATACTTTGGACCTTTCAAGATCTTTGCTAGGGTGGGAGCAGTAGCACACACTTTGGACCTTCCTGTTGGTACAAAGATTCACCCTACTTTGCACATTTCCCAACTGAAAAAGAAGATTGGTTCTAACTCAGCCGCAGTCACTTTACCTGTAGTACTTTCAGAAGCTGGTCATGTCCTACCAGAACTGAGGCCATACTGGATAGGTGTATGATTCAGAAGCAGGGAAGGGTTGTTTCTCAAGTTTTGGTCAAGTGGTTAAATGGTGCTCCAGAAGATAGCACATGGGAAGAATACTACGACCTTAAGAAGAGATTTCCTTTGTTTGATCATTGAGGACAAGGATTGTCTGTAAAGGGGGTAACTGATACGATCCTAATGAATTCTTTCCATTTACAGAACAAATTAGCCAATTCAGTTGTAATGATTGTATTTTTAGTTGATTTAAGTTACGGTTAGTTGTAATTAACCGTTAGTTTGTTAGAGGTTTTGGTTAAGATTCACGTGACTTGCACGTGCTGGGCAGCTGATTGAAAAGGGCCTTCCTAAAGTTAGTTATAACTAACTTTCCCTTATTTTCCTATATAGTTTGTTTCTTCCCCAATTATATGATTAGCTAAAAAGTTGGTAATAAGAATTCTCTTTCATCTCTCTCGTCTCTCTCGTTCAATTTTTTTACAGAACTCCATTGAGTTCTACCTCGAGCAAACTGTTCGAGGACAATTCTTCTCATTTGTTCTTTAGGTGAGCTCAATTGCTATTTCTTTTTCTGTATTTTCAGTCGGGTTCATATAAAAAACCTAAGAGAAAAATACAAAACACTAGCTTCTTCGAGCAACATGTATTTTATCAAAAAAAAGAAAAGAAAAGAAAAGAAAAAGAGTAATTTGGTGAAGCTAGCCGATCAATAATTTGGTGTAATAAGGTAAATAATGCAACAGTAGCTTAAGGAATGGAATGAGTCCTTACAGAAGTAGTGTTACTACTTACTTTGGAATTTTAATTACTTGTTGCTTAAGAGAAGGAATGGAATCCCAACAGGAAAAAGGTTTCTATCCAATATTACAGTTATAGCCTATGTTAATTGTTTTATGAAAATATTATTTAAGGGATATTTTAGTCAATCATCATTGTATTAATACATTTATATTAAATAGAAAGATTGATAGATAGATAGATAACAATACAATTTTATCCATAATATGATTATATTTCGAAGAAATAAATGATCTTTTTGAAGGGTTACTAGAGGCGAGTCGGCATATTTGCATGTGGATCGAATTCGAAGTTGGGCGTTTAAGATATGGCTAATTGAAATCTACATATTCCTGAGCTACAATAATTGTGTTTAATTACATGTTAGAAGACCCCTTAAGTTACTTGAATTCTAGGACAACCTAATTACAGTATGTTTGGTGCATCGATTTTCTGTCACCGGTTCCAAACCGCCGCAATGCATTTTCAATTTTTTTTTTTTTTTCTTTTTCGTATCCCGTGTTATATACATATAGGCTATAGCTGATTCTTTTTCTTAACCCTTTGTTTGTGTCCTTTATTTTCTTCTTTTCCTTGTTCTTGTCCTTATTACTTTTTATGTAGGATATTGTTTTTCTATAAAAACCCTAACACAGTAACGTACCTTACAACGAAAAACTTAAAAGCCCGTCAAACGCCTTCAATCTTCTTCTGTCTCTATGGAACTGAATGAAGATTTAGTTCTGGATATTATCTCCCGCTTGCCTGTGAAGCTTGCACTTCAATGTAGAGTTCTTAGCAAGAACTTTAATAACAAACTTTGTGAACCAAACGTTTGTCAAAGTTATGCTTCCCGCTGGTTTCAAGATCAGAATATTTCTAAGCTACTCATATACTCATCATCATCATTATCATCGTCACGGTACGAAATATCAAACTTTTTCCACAAAGTTTACGTAAACCCTAACCGAGGCGAAATATCAACAATTTCACCCCATAACGTTTCAGTTTTGTCCTCTTGCAAGGGTCTCCTTCTCCTTGAGTTTCATCAATTAAAGACTTTCTGTATTTTCAATCCTATAACAGGGATGCACCAATTGATACCTTACCCAGAGCTTAGAAATTATTTTTCAACTAGGGGTGGTGGCGTAGGATTAGTTGTTGATTATCCTACACCCAACGGACATTATAAGTTGGTAACCGTTGGGATGCTGAATAGATATGAAGGGTATAAATTTTGCGTATTTTCATCGGAAGAAGCTGGAGTAGTGTGGCATGAATTCCAATTGAGAAGGAACGTTCGCGGTGATTCCTTAGTCAATCAACAACCCGTTTACGTGCACGATTGCTTGCATTGGCTCATAATCAACGGTAATATTCTTGCTTTTGATACAAAGAGTAGCAGCTGGAAGCCTAGAATTTTGAACCGTCCCGAGATCATGAGACGTTATGTTTTAGATCCCATGTATGGCATAATTTCTTTTCTATGTGATGCATGGTTGGGGTTGGTGCGAGGTGTACTTACCCTTGTTTGTGTCTTCAAAAACTTTATAGTCATTTTTGGTTATGATCATGTAAGCCGCAATTGGACAGTTTCATACACTTTGCCCAATTTCATGCCCGATCTGCGCAACTATGGTGATGATTTTCTAAAATGGTTTGACGGCAAAAAGTTGTTTTTCGTGGTAAGTCATTCGGCTTCACTGGGTGCGTCCACCGGATATCTATACGAGTATGATACAGAGAGAAAGACGTTTGAAAAAGTAGATACACTACTTTTGGATATGGATAGTACCATCTTCTTTTCCTTCGAACCAACATTAGCCAATGTGCATAAGACAGTACTCCCCCCTTATACGATCCATTCTAAACATTTCCCAGCCATTACTAAAATATTAAATAAGTTCAGATATCTTATTGCTAATTATGAACCTAGAGTTGAGTGTGTCCCAGAAAGGGCTGAAAACAAATTTCCTTGCAATAACTGAAACAATTTTTTTAGTTATATATAGATTATTAAGTGTTTCAACCTTTTAGGTTTCTGTAATTCTCGGCAATATTTAAGGCATTTTGCTCTGAGGCACTTTCTCCTTTAGTTTCCTTATCCCCGCAGTTCAGCATGAGAAACAAAAATGTGGTTCTAATTAATACAAGATTAGTTGCATATATATTATATATTTTGTTGTTTCTTCATGGCAATTACATTTTACATTGGAAAGATTGTCTTTTGGAGCTTCCATCTCGAAACAACTTTGAAGAACTAACGAAAGCGCTCAAATTTTCGTCATGTCACAATATAACATATAGTACTGTGACTATGCTTTTTCTGAACCTAGAATCTATCGGAAATAACATATTTACTACATTCACGAGATAGGGATAAGATTGTGTACTGAATTTTTTGTTGTTGTTATTGTTGTCACAGATAAAATAGATAACGAATACAAATCTCGAGGGAATTAGAGCACAAAGGTTGAATGTATTGTTATATCTCTGTATTTGTAAAACAATTATGGAAATAATAAAATAAATAAACAGAAATGTAAACGCAATGAAATTAATCCGAGCCCACTGAATTCACAGTGTTTCCTTAAGGAATTTAATCCCCTCCTAGTACCCAAGGTTATGGATTATTTCCTCCCAGGATAGAACGAATTTCACACTGGTGTAGTGGTACTTCAAACCCCAGTGTTTCAGCGAACTCAAAGTTCGGTAGCAAATCACACTTACTTGCTTTCTTTGAAGATGAAAGTATGCAGAAAGAAGGAGGAGAACTCAGAAATTAGTATGTAAAATCTGAGAGAATGGACTTGTATTTATAGCCAAAGTTGGGCTGAAATCTGAAGAGGTGCAACTCTCCATAATGGCTGTTTTTGCAAAAACGCCCATAAAGTAAATGCCATGACATAATTTTGGCTATTTACTCATATAAAGAGGGAAAATTGAAGGGTAGTTAATTTTCTGTTACAAAACAGAAAACTAAATTCTGGATAATAACTGAAATGGATTTAATATTAATATTTATTTTAATATTAATATTTTGTTATTAAAACAAATATTTAATAACATTTCTGTTAATATTTACTATTAACAAATAAATTTGGTCCAAAAAATAATCTCTCGATCGATCATTTGACCAAATCCAAATCCAAATCCAAATCCGAATCCGAATCCGAATCCGAATCCGAAGCCGAAGCCGAAGCCGAAGCCGAAGCCGAAGCCGAGGCCGAGCCGAGCGAGCGACGACGACGACGGCGCGAGGCTTGCTTTCTTCTCAACTCTTTATTAGCTAGAAGAAGAGCAATTTCTTATATACCCATCAAAAGTCTTTTCCTCTTCCTATGTGGGACAATTAAGGAGGGAAACTCAAATATTACTCAAATATTTTATTTTCCCCTCCATTTCCCATTCACCCATTTTAAGCATTAATATATCATTAATTACTTAAAATCCCAACATGTATAACTACACATCTTGATAATTTGTGTTGGGGTAGGGTTAAACATATGCACCAATCCACTGTAACAGAGAAGTCGGGCGCAATTTTAAGATGCATAATGGAAACAAGTGCTACAGAGAGTTTTTGCTTAAAAATCTCTTCCAGTTGAATTCTTCAACGAGAGAGGACGATGCGTTAGTAATATGTGCCACACCTCCTTTTTCTCGAAGGGGATAAGAAGTTTTTTCAATTTAAGTGACATTATTCGAAAAGAGATTATTTTATTTATTCAGAGTCGCCACTTGGGATAATTTATGGTGTCCCAAGTCACCGGTTTATTTTAGAATCCAAAATCGCGAAAGTTTGACCCCGTTCAAAGTCTGCGAAACCAGAAGACCGGATACGGAATTCTGTTAATCCGGGAGAAGGTGTTAGAGGCATTCCCGGGTTTCGTGGTTATAGCACGGACGCTTAATAATTATTGATTGGCCTAATTATCCAATTAATTACATATTTAGAACCTATTGTGCATTTTAGCCTTTTTACCTTTTGGCCGCTTTTAATATTTATGGAATTATTTTTGGAACGAGTTACCATGTCATACACTTGGCGTTTTGGTACACATTGCAAACCGCACCACATGAAATGTTCCCGCGATTTGCGACATGTTTATTTTTTTACTATTTGAAGTTATGGTTGGGTCACATGAAATGCACACCCGAATTTGAATTTACGGTTTTGTACACATTGCGAATCGCGTCACGTGAAATGCACCCGCAATTTACGACATGTTAATTGTTTATTACTAATTTGAAGTTGTAGTCGGGTCACATGAAATGCACACCAAAATTAAAGATTATGTATCATGATTATGCCACGAAAACCGTACCATCGTCACGATATTTCCTTGACTTTCTCACTCTTACTCTACTTTTAGAAAACAATCTCTCTGTTTAATTTTTGATAGCAGTAACGTCACAACTACAAAGAGATAATCATCACGAGGATTATTTTGTATAATTGTAAATACTTTTAGATGATAGAGCTAATTATGATCCAACTTCACTTCAGTTATCCAAGTAATTAATTGTAGAGAATTAGACAAAACTTTCTACGAACTATTTCCAAGTATATATATTAAACCTGCAGTGTTCACCAAACATACAAAGGAGGCTCGTTGTACCTTCAGCCTTAGTGACAGATCAAGACTCTCAACTGCCCGAGCATACATATTGTTCCCTTGCTTGAATTTGTCATATCAATTTCAGAATTTATATTTCGAACAAGAACCAAAGAATCATGTAACGACCCGGTCAGTCGTTTTGAGAGATTTAGCGCCCCGATCTCCTAATAACTGCTTCTCTCATGTCTATTTATGTTATTGTAACTTGTCGGAGTGTTGAGTGGTGAAATTTGGAGTGATTTTGGATACATAGTCCTTTAATGTGAATTCTGGCTTTAGAAATCAGACCGTAGCTAGAACTGTGTGAAGATGGATCCGAAATCGAATTCCGTCCACTCCGTTAGCTCCGTTGGGTGATTTCGAGGTTGGTTGTAGATTTAGGCTTGAATTGGCGAAAGTTAAAATTTCGGGGATTTCGGCCGATAGGTGAAATTTTGATATCGGACTCGGAATAGAATTCCGAAAGAGACAGCAGGTCCGTAATGTTATTTTTGACCTTTGTGCAAAATTTGAGGTCATTCAGATAAGGTTAGACGTGTTTCGGCATCATATGTGAGTTTTAGAAATTTCCTAAGTTCTTAGGCTTGAATCTATGCATATTTGATGTTTTTGATGTTATGAGACGTGTTATTAAGGCTCGACCAAATTTAATGAGGTATTGGGGTTGATTGGTACTTTTGGTTGAGGTCCCGGGGCCCTCGGGTGTGTTTCGGATGCCCAAACAGGCACATTTTGGCCTAAGTCTATTGCTGGTTTTTGCTGGTTTTACAGCAGCAGTTGAGTGTTCTCTGCAATCGCGTGAATAAGTTCGTGATCGCATAGTGCTAAGTAGATGTTGTCAGAGGTTGTGCTTTGCGATCACACATATCCTACCGCGATCGCATAGTTCTGGTAAGTTGGCCTCCGCGATCGCATTCCCTAAGTCGTGATCACATAGTGCATTCTGGTATGAGGGAGCCTTGATATTTTTTTTGTGCGGTCGCGGGGTCCCAGACTCGATCTCGTAAGTCTGGGTCATGAAGGTCCGCGATCGCAGACCCCGTAGCCGCATTCGCATAAGGTAAATTCTGGCGCGTGTGAGGTTACTCTCCGTGATCGCGACTCATTGTGCGCGATCACATAGAAGAAATGCCTGGGCAGTCTTTTAAAAACCCAAATCCGAGGGTTTATGTTATTTTCACCATTTTTGATTTTGAGATATCAGAAGAGGCGATTTTTGAGGACGTTTGCACTTGGGTAACTTGGGTAATTTGGGTAAGTGATTTCTATCCATTATAGATCAATTTTCATGATTCCAATCTTTAATTCAACCTTTAATTTCAAAATTCTTTGGTAGCAAAATGGAAAAAATGGGAAGAACTTTATAGATCAAATTATTGAGTTTTGATTGGTTGTTTGACCTCCGATTGAGAGATTCTTATATGGTTAGACTCGTGAGTGAATGGAGGTTCGAAAAATGTAATTTTTACCCGATTCCGAGACATTGGCCCGAGAGACTTTTTGGGTGAATTTCCTAATTTCGCGTATTAGCTTCGAAATTAATTAGCTATTTTGATTCCTTAAAGTGTTATTTACGTTATGTAATCAAATTTATTAGATTTGGGCCACTCGGAGTTGGATATTCGTGGCAAGAGCATGGTATTGAGTTGATTAGCACAGTCGAGGTAAGTGGCTTGCCTAACTCTGAGTTAGGGACTTTCCCCTAGGCATTTTAAACTGACTTTTACTATGTGGACACCGTGTATGTGAGGTGACGAGTGCATGCATGGGTCATTGTTGCTAAAATTCTATTTTTCCTTCGATGGCATATCTCATTTTCATTCCTATAAACTATTTCGCTGTTTTAACTGAGTAGTTAACTTAGGAATAAGCACGTCTACTTGCCCTTACTTGTTTTCCTCTTATTTGCTACTAATTGAACTATGCTTAGGTAGTTTTACCTTATTCTTGCCTATTATTTTTCCTGAACTGTTTAATTACGCTGTGGCCGACATACATTCTGCATTGCATATTTAAATTGTGACTACGGACCGAGATCCGAGAGCTTTCCCCCTATACTGCATAGCATATTTAAATTGGGACTACGAACCAAGATTCGGAAGCTTTCCCCATGTACTGCATAACATATTTAAATTGGGACTACAGACTGAGATCCGGGAGCTTTCCCCCAATACTGCATTGCATATTTAAATTGGGACTACAAACTGAGATCCGGGAGCTTTCCCCCTGTACTGCATTGCATATTTACTGTTGAGCTATATGCGGTGCTGAGCCGAGGGTTTTCTTTAATTATTTCTTTCAGTTTCCTTTAAATTTTGCTTATTGTTGCTACTCATTTTTTCACTGTTCAAACTTATAACTGTTATATTTTCAAACTCAGTAGAGCCTCAACCTGACCTCGTCACTACTTGACCGGGGTTAGGCTTGACACTTATTGAGTACCGAATGTGGAGTACTCACGCCCTTCCTGCGCATATTTTACCCATGTGCAGATCCAGGTACAAACCAGTACACAGTGTTTCGGCTAGGAGTATTGTAGCAGCTGCTAGGAGACCGCGAGGTAATTCTGCCACGTCCGCAGAATCTCACGAGTCCCTTTCCTACTCTAGTATAGATATAGTTTATAGACCGAGATACATTTCCTTATCCCTTTGTATAGAGCTACAGTAGTTTAGAGTTTGTGACTTGTGATATTCCGGGTTCTGGGAAAGTAAAAGCTCTAAATGCCGAGCGGCTAAGTTTTATAGTTATTGCTTCTTCTTTGCTGCTTTATTACTGTTTTGTCTTATTTTCCTGCAAATTTTAGGCTTACCTAGTCGTAGGGACTAGGTGCCATCACGAGTCCGTTCGGAGGGTTAATTTAGGTCATGACAAGTTGGTATCAGAGCGTCTAGCTTCATAGGAGTCACAAGTCACAAGACGGTGTATTAGAGTCTCGTGGATCGGTGTGGAGACGTCCGTATCTATCTTCGAGAGGCTATGTAACTGTTAAGAGCAATCATACTTCTTGGAATTCCTTATCGTGTTAGTTACTGTCATCAAAGTTCTTAAACTCTATTCTATTCTTGCTTACAGATGGTTCGTACTCATACCGAAAATACTGATGACCAGGCACCCGAGCCCCCGATCAGAGCCACCAGAGGTAGGGACCGGGGCAGAGGAAGAGCATGCGGTGCAGCCCGAACAACGTCTAGAGCAGAGGCAGAGGATCCCCGAGCAGCCACAATTGGAGGGGCACCGGAGGTCCCTACTATTACTCCAGCCCTCCAAGAGACATTGGCTCAGTTCTTGAGTGCCTTCAGTACTTTGTCTCAAGCGGGACTACTCCCGATGGCTCCAGCTACATCCAAGGCCGGGGGAGGGACACAGATTCCCGCAGCCCGTACTCCTGAGTAGAGGGTTCATATTGGACAGGTTACAGAGTATATTCCTATGCCCCCAACAGCTCTAGCTCAGCATCAGGCTAGGGTTGCTGTTTCTGAGGCAGAGCAGCTCCGACTTGAGAGGTACAAGAAGTACCACCCACCTGAGTTCAGCGGATTAGCTTCAGATGACGCCCTGGGTTTTCTTGAGGAGTGTCATCACATTCTCCGCACTATGGGTATTGTGGAGACGAGTGGGGTTTCTTTCACTACTTTCTAGCAGAGGGGAGCAGCTTATCAGTGGTGGCGTGCTTTTGAGCTTAGTATTCCGGACGAGGCAACTTCACTTACTTGGGCTCATATCTCAGAGATGTTCTTACTTTAGTTTGTCCCTCAGAGCCTCAGGGATGCCTGGTGTGCAGAGTTTGAGCAGCTACGCCAGGGTACTATGACTGTGTCGGAGTATGCAATCCGTTACAATGATTTGGCTCGTCATGCACCAGCTTTGGTTGTCACCGTCTGAGAGAGGGTTCGACCTTTGTTGAGGGGCTCTATCCGAGTATTCAGACTAGTATGGCCAGAGAGCTGGAGACATACATAACTTACCAACAGGCCGTGAGTATTGCCCGAAGGATTGAGAGTATGTTGGCCCGGGACAGGGAGGAGAGAGAGGCCAAGAGGTCTCGAGAGACAGGTCACTTTACAAGAGTTCGTGCACCAACAGCACGCAATGGTAGGGTTTTTGTGAGTCGCCCCATTCATTCAGCTCTTCCAGTAGCCAGTGGCATTCCAACTCCTTCTAGACCTCAGGAGCCTTATTATGCACCACCAGTATCTGAGGTGCTTCCTGCTCCAGCTGCTGTTACTGGCCAGTTCAGAGTCAGCAGCAATCGCCACGTCCTACGAGGGGTTGTTTTGGATGTGGTGACCCTTTTCATGTGATCAGAGATTTCCTAGAGCTAGGAGGGGTGCACCATCTCAGTCTTATCAGGCCCCACATGCTCCACCGGGTCCTCCAGCTATTCTTCCAGCCTCAGCTGCTACCCCACCTTCTCAGCCAGCTCGAGGTGGAGGTCGAGGTCGCCCTAGAGGGGGAGGCTAGGCCAAGTATTATGCCCTTCCAGCCCGATCTGAGGCCATTGCTTCAGATTTAGTCATTATAGGTTTCGTCCCCATTTGTCATAGGGATGCATCGGTATTATTTGACCCAGGTTCTACATATTCATATGTGTCTTCTTATTTTGCTTCACATTTGGGGATATCTCGGGATTCTTTCAGTTCCCACGTATATGTTTCTACTCGTGTGGGAGATTCTCTTGTTGTGGACCGCGTATATCAGTCGTATTTGATTGTTATCAGTGGGTTTGAGACCAGAGCTAACTTATTGTTACTCAGTATGGTAGATTTCAATGTTATTTTGCGCATGGACTGGCTATCTCCCTACTATGCTATTCTTGATTGTCACACCAAGACCGTGACGCTGGCTATGCCAGGATTACCGAGGCTAGAGTGGAGAGGTTCCTTCGAGTATACTCCTCGCAGGGTCATTTCTTTTCTTAAGGCTCAGTGGATGGTTGAAAAAGGGTGTGATGCGTATTTGGCTTATGTGAGAGATTTTAGTGCTGAGATCCCTACAGTCGAGTCAATTCCAGTTGTTAGGGATTATCCTGATGTATTTCCAGCTGATCTTCCGGGTATGCCGCCCAACAGATATATTGATTTCGGCATTGACTTATTGCCGGGCACTCAACCCATTTCCATTCCTTCGTATCGCATGGCTCCTCCTGAGTTGAAGGAGTAGTTACAAGAATTGCTTGGCAAGAGTTTCATCAGGCCGAGTGTATCACATTGGGGTGCTTCGGTATTATTTGTAAAGAAAAAGGATGGTTCGATGCGTATCTGTATTGACTACCGACAACTGAATAAGGTGATAGTGAAGAACAAGTACCCATTGACTCGTATTGATGACCTGTTTGACCAGTTACAGGGTGCTAGGGTGTTCTCCAAGATTGATCTGCATTCGGGCTATCATCAGTTGAATATTCGGGAGCCGGATATCCCAAAGACTGCCTACAAGTCTAGATATGGCCACTATGTGTTCCTTGTTATGTCATTTGGGCTGACCAATGCCCCAACAACCTTCATGCACCTGATGCACAACGTGTTTCAACCTTATCTTGATACTTTCGTCATTGTGTTCATTGATGACATTCTAGTATATTCTCGATCCCAGGAGGACCATGAGGAGAACTTGAGGACCGTGCTTCAGACATTGAGGGAGAAGACGTTGTATGCCAAATTTTCTAAGTGTGAGTTTTGGCTTGATTTTGTGGCGTTCCTAGGCCATGTGGTATCTTCGGATGGGATCAAGGTAGATCCGAAGAAAGTGGAGGCAATGCAGAGTTGGCCCAGACCGTCTTCAGCTACTGAGATTTGTAATTTCCTTGGTTTGGCTGGGTATTATTGCCGTTTTGTGAAGGGATTTTCATCCATTGCAGCGCCCATGACCAGACTTACCCAGAAGGGTTCCCCCTTTATATGGACTGAGGAGTGTGAGGAGAGCCTTTATAAGCTCAAGATAGCCCTGACTACAGCTCCTGTGTTGGTATTGCCTACCGGTTTCGGGTCCTACACAGTATACTGTGATGCTTTGAGGATTGGCCTGGGAGCGGTGTTGATGCAGGACGGTAGGGTGATTGCCTACGCGTCCAGACTGTTGAAGGTGCATGAGAAAAACTACCCTGTGCATGATCTCGAGTTGTCAACGATTGTTCACGCCCTAAAGATATGGCGTCATTATTTATATGGTGTTCCCTATGAGATATTCATGGATCACCGAAGTTTGCAACACATATTCAGGCAGAAGGATCTCAATTTGCGCCAGCGTAGGTGGTTGGAGTTACTAAAGGATTATGACATCACTATATTATACCACCCGGGGAAGGCCAATGTGGTGGCCGACGCCTTGAGTCATCGGGCGGAGAGTTTGGGTAATTTGGCATATCTTCGTGTAGTTGAGAGGCCCTTAGCCCTGGATGTTCAATCCTTAGCCAATCAGTTCGTGAGGTTGGACCTTTCGGAGCCTTGCCGGGTATTTGCTTGTGTTGTTTCTCGATCTTCTCTTTATGACCGCATTTGGGAGCGCCAGTATGATGACCCCGACCTTCTAGCTCTTCAGGATAGAGTTCGGTAGGGTGATGCCAGGGATGTGACCATAGGTGATGATGGCGTGATGGGGATGCAGGGTCGTATTTGTGTGCGCAATGTAGATGGGCTTCGGGAGTTGATTCGTGAGGAGGCCCATAGCTCGCGGTATTCCATCCATCCGAGTACCGCGAAGATGTACAAGGATCTGAGACAGCACTATTGGTTGCGAAGGATGAAGAAAGATATAGTGGCGTTTGTAGCCAAGTGTCTCAACTGTCAGCAAGTCAAGTGTGAGCACCAAATACCGAGAGGATTACTTCAGCAGATTGAGCTTCTAGAGTGGAAGTGGGAGCGAATCACGATGGACTTTGTGGTTGGACTTCCTCGGACTTTGAGGAAGCATGATGCTATTTGGCTGATTTTGGACCGACTGACCAAATCAGCCCATTTCATTCCAGTGTTGACTACATACTTTTCTGAGAGGTAGGCCCAGATCTACATTAGGGAGATAGTCCAGTTGCACGGTGTTCCGGTGTCCATTATATCAGATCGAGGTCCTCAATTCACCTCGCACTTCTGTAGGGCTTTGCATAGTGAGTTGGGTACTTAGATAGATCTCAACACATCATTACACCCCTAGACGAACGGGCAGTCCGAGCGCACAATTCAAATTCTCGAGGATATGCTCCGTGTCTGTGTGATGGAGTTTGGAGGGTCATGGGATCAATACTTGCCTCTTGCAGAGTTTTCTTATAATAACAGCTACCAGTACAGTATTCAGACGCCGTATGCGGCTTTGTATGGTAGGCGGTGCAGGTCTCCAGTAGGATGGTTTGAGTCGGGCGAGGCCCGATTGTTGGGTACAAACTTTGTTCAAGATGCCCTGGACAAGGTGTAGGTGATTCAAGAGAGACTTCGCACAGCTCAGTCCAGGTAGAAGAGTTATGCGGACCAGAAGGTTTGTGACTTGGCATTTATGGTTGGAGATCGGGTTTTGCTTCGGGTATCACCTATGAAGAGTGTCATGAGATTCGGGAAGAAGGGTAAGCTGAGTCCGAGGTTCATTGGCCCTTTTGAGGTATTGTAGCGGGTTAGGGAGGTTTTCTTATGAGTTGGCCTTACCTCCCAACCTAACAGGAGTTCATCCAGTATCCCACATTTCCATGCTCCGGAAGTATCACGGTAATCCGACTCATGTTTTAGATTTCAGCTCAGTCCAATTAGACAAGGATCTATCATATGTTGAGGAGCATGTGGCAATATTAGACAGGCAGGTCAGAAAGCTCAGGTCGAAAAATATTGCCTCAGTCAAGGTTCAGTGGAGGGGTCATCCGGTCTAGGAGGCGACTTGGGAGGCCGAGTAGGATATGCAGAGTCAGTACCCCCATCTTTTCACAGCTTCAGGTATGTTTCTATACTCGTTCGAGGATGAACGATTTTCTTACGAGGGGTAGAATGTAACTGTTGATACCCAATTTTTTCTCAAATTATTTGCAAACTTGCATATAAGCTTTCAAAATTACTCTTTGTAATAATGAGTATTTTTTCCTATTTTTCCATAGTTTTATTAAATTATATTTCTTGTTTATTTTAATATTTCATATTTAAATAATTCAAAAAAATAAATAATTTATGAATATTCCCCAGCTCAGTATGTTATTTATAATCATTTTTATCTATTAAAATCCAATTATTTCACGAATTAGCCAATTAGGTCTAATTTAATTTTAATTACAGTAATTTTACAATTATGTCCCAATTGGACATTTTGCATTGTTTCAATTCGAAATTTATGCATTTTACACTTAATATTAGTTAATAAATGTGATTTTATTTATTTAAACTTAATTTCACTTTTATATAATTATTAATTATTTTAATTAATTAATTATCTTATTTAAGGAGTATTTAAAATCTAGCCACTCTTAACCTATTTCAATTTCAATACAAAACCCAACCCCTTAACCCAATTACCCCAACCCATCAGACCAATTCCTATCCAGGACAAACCAATTCAATACCCGACCCGTCTAAGACTAGATCTCGACCGTTGATCGAATCTGATCAACGGTCCAAATAAAACCGTCCTTAATTAATCCCTCAACGACCCCCCCGACCCCTCAGTTTTCGAGACTGGTCTCCCTCTCTACCCGTCTCTTCCTCTCCTCCTCTCTCTAGAACCTTCTGGGTTCTTCTTCTTCTCCGATGGCCTCCACCGTCTCTCCGGCCACCTCCAGTCTCACCCCTTTCGACTACCAGCCGCCTTGATGCCTCCTTCTCCGGTTTACTTCATCTCTGAGACCTTCAGTGGTCTTTACCATGCCCAAACGATTACTGGGGTTCCTGCTTGGTTGGTTTGTCAGCTCTCTCCAGTGGGGGTTTGACGCGATTATGCCGTAACCACCACTATCCCTGAGTTTCACAGTAGGTTCTTCTACTTTCTCCGGTACCTCTGGAACCCTAATATTTTAACCTTCCAATTTTCTTAGATCTACACTAGATCCAGGTTTATTACGAGTATTATTACATTTTTTCTTAAAGGTTTCTCATTTTATACAAGTTTTTTCACTTAGGGTTTCAGAAACTTCTCTTCAAATGATTACTCCGAGTTTAAGCAATTTTTCTCATGTGCTTAAACATATTACCGCTTTTAATCATGGTTTATTATGTTAAAACTTTGGTTTTAACACTATATTCTTTACTGATTTGTTCCTCCGTTTTGTATGTGTGTATGTTTCTCCATAAGTAACCCCTGATTCTTCTTGTAATTTTACCCTACCGTACTTATTAAAGAGGTTTCCTGACTATGTTTGTGCCCATATTATGATTACCCTTTGATTCTGATTTCATCTATTAACTGTTCATTGCTCTTGTGCTCATAATGTCCTGTTAATTAATACTATGTGCTGGCTTGAATCATGATTCTAGGTGATTATTACCTTTGCTATGTTATTGGACCTTTGATCCTATTGCTTCTTGCTTAATGTGTACTGTTTTCAACATTCATGAATCCCTGAATGATTGTGAGTAGTACTACTGATTCTGAATACCTTCTTTAATACATATGACCTTCTTTAGTCAGTATTAATTTTGAACCCCTGATTTCTTGGTGTTGACACTCTTTACTAATTTTTTGTGCATTTTCCTTAAAATGTGATATGCTCTCCTTTGAGTGATACTGATTGCCTTATTTCGAGTATCTCTTTACTTGTATAATACCTCCCTTGATTGGCACTGGTTTTCTGTTGTTAGAACCTCATTCGAGGATCTCTTTACTGATTTTTAGAATCTGAATCATCTCTTGCTTTATTCCTGTGAATAAACATGCTGTCAAATTGACTTTCCTGAATTAGGACCTTCTGAATTTAGTCTTATTCACCTACTGTATACTTTTACTACTGATTATATGCTAATGTCAGCTTCTCCGTGATTTCTTGCCTTATTTGTTACTATTTATTATCGGTTGGACATTAACTCCTTAATTAAAGGGAGCACTTGCCTTGATTCTATGATTAAGAGATTCTGAGTCCCTCAATCACGACTTGACCTTGATTTTTACCTTATTTGCTACTTTCTTTTCAACTATATATACTTCTACTCTTTCATGGACCAAGGACACTGTTCTAAGCTCTCTCTCTTGTGTTAGAATTCTTTCTCTCTTAACAAGCTCTTTGCTCTACTACTGCTCTCTTTTACCCGGCTGTAAGCCGAGGTTAACACTGTGCTCTCACTTTGCTTTTGTATCTGTTTTTCTCTTTTCTCACTGGTATGTTCTAATTAATTTCCGAGTCCCAAACCAATGTGGTTACTATTGCGTCAGTTCATCATACTCCTAATTATTTTCTATTTGTGTTTCTATTGTTCCACATGCACTTAATATCTAGTTCTTATCCATTAGTACTTGTCATGCTTTATCTTTTTAGATTTACATATTATTAAATGAATACATAATGTTATGTGATTGTTGTCTATTCATAACTGGCACCTATTATGCCAGTAGCTTATTATTATTCATGTTAGGCATGTTTAATCCTGTTGTTTTCCTGATCCCTTGATATTTTGACCTCTTTGATTTATGCAGTCATGTTCAGACAAGTTGCTTAAATCCATGTATCCCCTCTTGAATATTATGTGACTTATTTGTCCCCTGTTCCTCTTACCCTTGAGTGCAACTATGTATTACTCTGTTATTTCTGTTCATTTTCAAAAGTTACTTCTAGATGCAACTTTTCAGTTTATAAGTCTCCACTGAATCCTGTCCTTTCTAAAAAACTTTGTTCCTCTTTTAAACTCACCCCCACACTTCACACTATTCTTTGAAATTTAGGTTCTACCCCCTTCGTGTGAGCACTGACTTGGGACCTTTGAGTACCCATTGAACTCTGACACACAAGGCTGGTAATTCCACACTGCACTAGCTCAACTTTGGTAACTGTGTTTGGGTGCTGGTATTGGCTTGGGACCTATTAGGGCCCTAGGGAGCTTTGCCGCACCCATACTATGTAAGGCTGTGAAACTCGAAAGGATTGAGGTTGGAGATATGGGCCTGATTGAAGGCTCCCTATAGAAGTAGCTTCTTACTTTTTCATTTCATTAATGTAATATTGGATTGTAATAACTTGTAAACGAATAATTGGGGATAGATAGTGAATGTGGGAGGGGACTATGCATGCTAAGTATACTATGGGTAGAAAACATGCCTATAGGATTTTTTATTCACTTATGTGTGCAATAGACATCCTGTTTAGGACACACATCTCATACATTAGAAATCCTGTCTAGGCTCTTCATTCCAGCATTATAGTCACATCGTTTTATAAGCATTACTCATAGCTGATAATCACAACCTGTAATGAAACTTTCATCATGTTACTGCTTTTGCATTTTTCATAGCATTACATTTAGAAACCATGTCTTTTAGGTAATCCCTATGTGCGTTGGATATCATGCTCTTTAGGATTTTGCTTTCGACATGTTTGTTTTCAATTGTACTCTGTTAGACGCTTAGCTAGCATGTATCTAATCTAATAATCTTGCTAAAAAAATATGGTTAATTGGCCTAAAACATTTTTCTGCAAATGTATCATCATGTCTCTTAAAATCAGAACTAAATCTGCATGTTCGCCTTTAAACAAATAGGCAATGTATACGAACTCCTAGGCAAACCTTAAGGCCTAATACGTACTAAAACCAAGATTAATCGTTCTGCATTTGGATTGTATTAGAACTGGTTGGTCTCTTTTAA
Organism: Nicotiana undulata; assembly: GCA_005239495.1. Taxonomy (NCBI): domain Eukaryota; kingdom Viridiplantae; phylum Streptophyta; class Magnoliopsida; order Solanales; family Solanaceae; genus Nicotiana; species Nicotiana undulata. The sequence continues at coordinate 101,189 of ML265946.1, read as the reverse complement.
ATCCTTAAAACTGTGTTGCTTTCACTCCTGTTCTTATCTCTCTCTGAAGTTCATTCTGTTTTTCTCTAAAATTTCTACCCTGTTTTCGAAATCACTCAACCTTGAAGTCATGCATTTACTTCCTCTTTACTTAAGTTTATTAGACTCTTGCTCCATGCGTTTTTCAAATTACTGGATTTCAGAATCAGTCCACTCTTTTCAAGACCATTCTGTTTGTTTGAATATTTGTTCTGGTTAAACTTATTGGGTTTTACTAAAACTACTTATCCTTGCCCTATTTTGAATCATTGGGATTTTTAGAGCAAGTCACTACTGATCGAAATTACTTTGCTTATTTAAAACCTCGCTTTAGTTCTGATTACTGATCTTCTGAAGTTCTTCATCTGCCTTTTTTATTGAAGATTTCTAAACTGCTACATACTTCTCAATTCCTGCTACTGTCTTTAAATTACTGGACTTTTAAAATCAATCCCTCCTCTTTAAACTGCTTTGTTTTAATTGGAGCTCCATCTTCAAAAACTTCTGAAACTTACTGTTTTCAACTCAAAATCCCCGTTTTAAATCCCGACGTTGAGACCTTGATTGTGTCTGAGACGTGCTATTTATGTGCTTACTTGTGGAGGGATCTATGAGCGTTTTATTTGCTTTATGTGTTCCCTATATTTGTAGTCCTATGTGTTTTGCATGTCGCCCATAATTTTATCCTTCTAAACCTAGGTGGTTCAACCTAGTACCCACCTTGTAGGATTAGTAGTCCTAAATACCTTCTAGGACTTATAGAATGGGGCGGGTAATAGCATGCAATAAGTTTTCGTGACCATCACGCGCATTTTATACCTATACGGGTGGGAAGGGTAGAATATGGATATGATGAACGATGCGCTAATACCACGCGTAGCTGCCTCTTTAAGGAAGTGACATACCGGGTATTGCATTGATGTGATCCGTATTACTTTAAACCTAGGACAATTTCTTTCAAATATTCTCTCTATAATGTCTTCTATAAACCTTTGAAGATTTTTACACCTGTTTGAAATTCCCTCTTATATGAACCTTGTTTGCTACTTGTTCATCATCCAAATTCACAAAATTTCTTGGCTAGGACCCACAGTTGTGGATCTTGAGGGGTGCCTAACACCTTCCCCTTGGGATAATTTCAAGCCCTTACCCGATCTCTGGTAATGCAAACTAGTTTATGAGTTATCAACTCTAGGTGCCCTAACGCACCATAAAAATCGTTAGGTGGCAACTCTTCCTTAAACCCTTTTCCTTTAAGGAGTTGTCCAGAATGTCATAAAACCTGATCGCTCCGTACCTAACCTATGCGATAGAAAAAAGAGGCACGACAGTAACGATCCGGTCGGTCGTTTTGGGAGTTAGAACCTTGATCCCCTAATAACTGCTACTCCCATGTCTATTTATGTTATTGGAACTTTTTGGAGCGTTGAGTGGTGAAATTCGGAGTGATTTTGGACACATAGTCCTTTAATGTGAATTTTAGCTTCAGAAATCGGACCGTAGCTAAAACTATGTGAAGACGGATCTGTAGCGGAATTTTGTCGACTTCGTTAGTTTCGTTGGTTGATTTCGGGGTTAGGAGTGTGTTCGGAATGTATTTTCGAGGTTGGTTGTAGATTTAGGCTTGAATTGGAGAATGTTAGAATTTCGGTGATTTCGACCGACAGGTGAAATTTTGATACCGAACTCGGAATGGAATTCAGAAAGAGACGACAGGTCTGTAATGTCATTTTTGACCAGTGTGCAAAATGTGAGGCTATTCGGATAAGTTTAGACATGTTTCGGCATCGGATGTGAATTTTATAAATATCCTAAGTTCTTAGGCTTGAATCTATGCATATTTGATATTTTTGATGTTATGAGACGTGTTTTTAAGGCTCAACCAAGTTTCAATGAGGTATTGGGGTTGGTTGGTAGTATTGGTTGAGGTCCCGGGGGCCTCGGGTGTGTTTTGGATGCCCAAACGGGCACATTTTGGCCTAAGTCTATTGCTGGTTTTTGCTGGTTTTACAACAGCAGTTGAGTGTTCTCTGCGATCGCGTGAATAAGTCCGCGATAGCATAGTGCTAAATTGATGTTTTCAGAGGTTGTGCTTTGCGATCGCACATATCCTACCTTGATCGCGTTCCCTAAGTCGTGATCGCATAGTGCGTCCTTGTCTGATGGAGCCTTGATATTTGTGATGTGCGGTCGCGAGGTCCCAGACGCGATCGCGTAAGTCTGGATCATGAAGGTCCGCGATTGTAGACCGCCTATCCGTGTTTGCATAAGGTAAATTCTGGCTCGTGTGAGGTTACTCTCCGCGATCGCGACTCATTGTGCGGGATCGCACAGAAGAAATGACTGGGAAGTCTTTTAAATACCCAAATCCGAGGGTTTATGTTATTTTCATCATTTTTTATTTTGAGAGATCTGGAGAGGCGACTTTTGAGGACTTTTTCACCTGGGTAACTTGGGTAAGTGATTTCTATCCATAATAGATCAATTTCCATGATTCCAATCTTTAATTCAACCTTTAATGTCGAAATTGTTGGGTAGAAAATGGGAAAAAATGGGAAGAACTTCATAGACCAAATTATTGAGTTTTGATTGGGTGTTTGACCTCCGATATGAGAGATTCATATATGGTTGGACTCGTGAGTGAATGGGGGTTCAAAAAATGTATTTTTTTCCCGATTCCGAGACGTGGGCCCGGGGGACATTTTGGGCGAATTTCCTAACTTTGCGTATTAACTTCGAATTAATTAGCTATTTTGATTCCTTAAAGTGTTATTTACGTTATGCAATCGAATTTATTAGATTTGGGCCACCCGGAGTCGGCTACTCGTGGAAAGAGCGTGGTATTGAGTAGATTAGCGCATTCGAGGTAAGTGGCTTGCCTAACTCTGTGTTGGGGACTTTCCCGTAGGCATTTTAAACTTATTTTTACTATGTGGACACCGTGTACGTGAGGTGACGAGTGCGTGCACGGGTCATTGTTGCTAAAATTCCATTTTTCCTTCCATGGCATATCTCATTTTCATTCCTAGATTACTGTTTCTCTGTTTTAACTGAGTAGCTAACTTGGGAATACGCACGTCTACTTGCCCTTACTTGTTTTCCTCTTATTTTCTACTAGTTGAACCATGCTTAGGCAGTTTTACCTTATTCTTGCTTATTATTTTTCCTGAACTGTTGAATTACGATGTGGCCGACGTACATTCTGCATTGCATATTTATATTTGGACTGTAGACCGAGATCTGGGAGCTTTCCCCCAGTACTGCATAGTATATTTAAATTGGGACTATGAACCGAGATCCGGGAGCTTTCCCCCTGTACTGCATAGCACATTTAAATTGGGATACGGACTGAGATCTGGGAGCTTTCCCCCTGTACTGCATTGCATATTTAAATTAGGACTAGGACTGAGATCAGGGAGCTTTCCCCCTGTACTGCATTGCATATTTACTGTTGAGCTATATGCAGTGTAGAGCCGAGGGTTTTCTTTAATCATTTCTTTCAGTTTCCTTTAAATTTTGCTTATTGTTGCTACTCATTTTTCACTGTTCAAACTTATAACTGTTATATTTTCAAACTCAGTAGAGCCTCAACCTGACCTCGTCACTACTTGACTGGGTTTAGGCTTGGAACTTACTGAGTACCGAATGTGGAGTACTCACACCCATCCTGCATGTTTTACCCATGTGCAGATCCAGGTACCAGTACACAGCGTTTTGGCTAGGAGTAGTGCAACAGCTTCTAGGAGACCGCGAGGTAATTCTGCCGCGTCCGCAGAATCTCACGAGTCCCCTTCCTACTCTAGTATAGATATAGTTTATAGATCGAGATACATTTCATTATCCCTTTGTATAGAGCTACAGTAGTTCAGAGTTTTTGACTTGTGATATTCCGGGTTCTGGGAATGTAAAAGCTGTAAATGACGAGCGACTATGTTTTATAGTTATTGCTTCTTCTTTACTCCTTTATTACTGTTTTGTCTTATTTTCCCGCAAATTTAAGTCTTACCTAGTCGTAGGGACTAGGTGCCATCACGAGTCCATTCGGAGGGTTAATTCGGGTCATGACAAATCACAGGAATGCAATGGTGCATAAATATCAACAATGACGGTTCTGACGTCGAAACGAACTAAAGGAAATTTTCCGAACTAAAAACTTAAACTTGAGCCACTGGAGACCTCGACCATAGAAACCTGCCGGTAACCTCAAAGATCGACTCAATCTTGTATTTTTCGGCTATTTTATAGCTGATTTTTGCTGCTTTCTTGGTTGTTTTCTTTTGTGATGGCTTATTAGAGAAGATCATAGGGGTATTGACAGGTTGAAGGCTAGAAAAGACAAGTTTAGGCAAAGGTGATTTAAGTAGCATCCGTGGAGGAAAATGACGCTGCTCTCTCTAACTTAAGGAATTTTTTGTATCTTTTTCAAGAAGAAGAACAAGTCCTCTAGGGTGCGGCTGGTGTGTAGGAGATGAAGAAGGGTATCTGTAGGTTAGAGAAGAAGATCTGGGGTTTTAGGTTATTTTATGGGTTTCATGGGTATTGCGCTTGGATTTAGGAAATTGGGTTGGGCCTATGTCTTCTTCTTTGTAAACGCTACTAAGGACCTATCAGTTTGATTACTTTACTTCTTATAGCTAATGAGAATGGGTTATTCAAACAAAAAGGAAAAGGCCCTAGTTAGTTGACTGACAATGACAAAGGCTTGCGAAACTTAGTAGGGCCTGAGGCCCCCTGCGAATCCGTAAATCTGAGGAGCATGCCGCAACAAAAGGATGGTC
>ML265946.1:91799-96226 GCA_005239495.1 Nicotiana undulata | reverse complement strand
AGCCGGGGGGGGGGGGGGGGGAGGGGATCGAATCAGAGTTTCCTTAGGTAGCCACCGACCTATAGTTATCCTTAAACTTGCGTGCTTAGTGGAGAAGAAGCGAACAAAAGTACGCTCGCTTGTTGTCTTGTTCTCTGTCGTGAACTGGGATCGCTCGCCAGCTAGATCAGATTGGAGAAAGATTTTATGAGAACATATTCCCCATATTCGGGGACAAGGGGCAGAACGACCTCTAAATCTACTTACTGCAACCCAAGAAGAAAAATGTCGTCTAGGCGTTCCATGTTGCTCCGATCTCCCCTATGCCCAGGATGTTGTCTTGGCCAAGAGCCATAGTTAGTTGTTGTTTCCATTTGGTTGTTTCTTCCTCGTTGTTGATACCGGCAAGACCCAGCTAGATGATGTCTGCTGGTTGGTAGTGAGAGGGNCGTTGTCTGGGCCAAGAGCCATAGTTAGTTGCTGTTTCCATTTGGTTGTTTCTTCCTCGTTGTTGATACCGGCAAGACCCAGCCAGATGATGTCTGCTGGTTGGTAGTGAGAGGACTCTTAGTACCTGCATACCCAAAAGAGGGCGCTGGTTAAAAAACAATCATTTGATTTTCTTTCTTGCTCTCCCTTAGCAACGGGAAATGAGTCTATCTATCTGCCTAGCTTTGGTAGATTTCCCCCAACGCAATCCACAAAAATTCCACGAATCCCTTGGTGGATAAGTCCGACGACTCAGCAGCAGTGCGGAAGTTGAGTTTCTTGTCTGGTGGATCTGATCTATAGTTAGGGGGAAATACATACCAAAAGTTTCAAAGAAGGAAGGTGCTTAAGAGTATATAACCAACCTACCCTTCTGTATAACCTATTCAAATTAGTGAAGCGGTTGGATGCATAAGGGAAGTGCACGTTTGTGAGACCTTAGTCGGGATGCATAGGTGAGTCAACCTACGTGCATGGAAGAGCATGGTACCGCTACCCCTCTCTATGTAAAGGTAAGATTCTTAGCCCTGTAGATGACTCCATCTAAAATACAATGGGGACAGCCGTTTTCGGCTGCTCATTTCGTATGTTGAAGAAAGAGTAGGCTTAAGTAATGTAATAGGGGTCAGGTCAATAATAGCTATGCTATTGCTCTACTTATTTAAGGCCTCCGCCCGATCCCGAATGCACATTTTTTCGGGTTCATCTTCAATTGATGTTTTCTTAACCTTTCGAAGACCTTGCGTAAATTTTCGATGTAGTCGGTGCTTTCTTTTGAAAAGACTACCAAATCGTCCACGTAAGGCTCGCATATGTTATGTAGGAGGTCATTGATAATTTTTGTCATCGCTCTTTGATATGTTGCACTTTTTTTTTCTTTTTTTTTGGGCATATCGTAGTAAGGAAAGGAAGTGAGGGTGCTCATTCGAATTGAATAGCTGAAACTACTATAACTCTTATTTTTCTACTTTAAGAGAAGCCTTCTAGCTCGTTTTAAAGCGTTGAAGAGAGAGATAGGATATTCTAAAGACAGTTGTTGAGGAAGCATCTGATTTCTAACTACGAGTCCATTTTCAAGATAACTGAATGCCTATCTGCTGCTAGTTCTGTTCCACTATCTGCTCTTACTGCTCTCGTTGCCGGTGTGACAGTCTGAGTAGACGGTGCTCTCTTTCCTCTTGTTTTTGGGGTTCATAACCAGTGCTATTGAATCTGCAGTTAAGGGAATATCACCAGTTCTTGGAATAAGAGCTCTAGGACTTCATGGCTTTGAGGGAGGTTTAGCCTAGCCCTAAGCCTTTTCGGAATAGAATGCTTCTTTGAAAGAGCTTCAAGCAAGAAGGAGGAAGGCCCTCTTTTAGCCAATGGATCACTTATTCGGAATAAGTGGGCTTAGGTTGATGTGGAATAAGCCATTTCCCCCTGTTTCCATGGAAAGGTGTCGAAGGAATAGGCACATTTAGAGCTGCGGGACTTGAAAGAATAGAATGCCCCGTTGGAATAGGCAGGGACAATCGATCATTGGCTTAATTTCCTGGGGGACTCTAGTATAAAAAATTCCCGGTATTTCATCGTGAAAGTGTCACATTTAGATTTTTCTTATTAAAGGAAAGAGCCGAATAGACAAAGGGTTTACATGACCGCTCGCTTTGGGCAAGATGCCATACTATAAGAAGAAGACCTTTGTTTGTAAAGATGACTTTCCCGCTTTCCTTTGTGAGGGAGGTTTGTGCACATGAACTAATAGTCAAAGTATAAGGAAGATGGCATAGAGCATATAATGAGATTGATGCTTCGAATGCCCAGTTTTCAAGGGTTGTGATAGAAGGAGCTATGGCACTTTCGGAAGGGGGAATCAGACTAGGATGTCACTGTTCTAGAAGAGGAAGCGTAGCTGGCACGTTGAACCATGTCTGTCAACGGTGAAGGATATCCCTAAAGTGAGGGCCCCGGAGATAGTATTTCTCAACTGTCGATCGACGTGACAATCATGCCTACTTGACAAAGCCTTTTTCATTCAGTCTCCCAATAAACGAAAAAGGATTTCTGGTGACACGAATGTTGTGCTCGACGCTCTCTTTCCTATTCCACTGCGCTAAGTGGATTTTCCCTTTCTTGCTGGATGACTACTATGGAAAAAGATGACGACTACTCCCAGTCTCTGGTCAATCCATGCTGATGCTATACGAGCTATTCCTGCCGCCCACCCGAAAGAGACGAGGAAGACTAACCACCATCCTGCTCGAACCTTTGCTGCCTAAGTTATATAGCTGACTGCGAGAAGGAAGGTTCAAGCTATGGCTGCCCCATGGGATGCTCATTTGAAACCTTTGAGCGGTCAATGCGAGAAAGAGAGAAGTGATGTAAACATAAGAATGGAAGGTTTGCTTGTCAGCTGTCGGGCCAATGAGGCTCTTCTAGCTTTACCTACACGGCAAGGGAAAAATCAAAGGCGAGGTTGGAAATGCCCCGCACGAACTATCTGATCAAGTTTTCTTTTTCCTATCACAGGCAGCTGGCAAAGCCGTATTTGATCATCCCGTACATGCTCCGTTACAGCTTCGTTCATGCGCCAATCAATTGACAGTGAAGTAGAGAAGGAAGAGTTTTGATCACCGTGTGGGTAGTCTCTATTAGGGTTTCCGTTTCATGTGCACTAAAAAGGAAGGAAGACTGGTGCGACTATAGTAATGCCAAGCATACGAGCAAAAGACTCTACCTACCCCATACTGACGAATGAAAGAAGCTCATCGCGGATGATAGGACAAGCGATAGCAGTTCCATTCTTGCTCTTCCTATTCCATACCATAAACAGACACCTTTGATTCATCGACATTGGCACTAGAGGCTCTACCCCCACCCACTAACCCTTTATGGAGTTAGCGGACCAAGAGAAAAGATTCCCCGATATAATAAAGAAAGTAAGAAGGGTTCCAAACCATTGAAACAGAAAGAACTAAAGACTGTTATGACGTCGCAAAAATGATCACCGTCAAGCACAAGATCCAAAGCTGGAATCTTCCTACTCTTGTTAGTTGGGATAGAGCATCCTATCTTGTTTATTATCCTTTCCCACCGCCTCGAGCTCTCTATTTCAGGGTGGATACGCAAGAAATTCACTATGAAAATTGACATGACACAATCGCTGAAGAGTATGATGTGCCCGGCCTTGCTTCTCTTGATCCCCACCCATATCCCGTAGAGGCGGGTCAATATCAATATCTATAACAGAGATTGCTTTTAGCTTTATCTTTTCAGAGACAGGAAAATTCCTTCTGTACTTACAAGAATGCTACTTAGGGAGAAGAATCTCATGACTCAGGATCGTCTGAATCTATTCTTTCTATGTCCAACATCCGCCAATGTTAAAGCATCTGCCCATTCCTCAGTGAAAGGAAATGCTACTCAGGGATCAAAAAAGAAAGTTGGTGCCTCATCAGAAAGACTTGGTTCGTAAAATTGAGGCCATTCCCCAAGATATTGGTGCCTCGTCAAAAAGTTGGAGGCCATTCCCCAAGATATTGGTGCCTCGTCAAAAAGTTGGAGGCCATTCCCCAAGATATTGGTTTCTTGCTCCTCTCCTTACAGACAAGTGGCTTTCACTCCTTGACTGTAAGGAGAGGAGCTCACTATCAGGACGGACGGGTATAAGCAATTAGCGATAAGCTATTGTTTCCCTTTTACCTCGAATGACCGCTTTAAAGTCGATTGTGATAGAGCTATTTGAAAGGAGGTTAAGGCATCTGGATTAGGTTTCAAACTAAGGGACTGAATTGACGTCATCCTTCCAGCTATGTCAAAGAGTCATTTCCACGCCACTGATGCTGGAGTTGTCGAAGCTTGGGCTGTCTACTATGGAATGTGGCTAGCATTGGAAGCTTTATTTTACCGAATAGATGTGGAGACAGGAAGTGCAATGTGGGAGCTGTGCTCCAACAAGACCCGAACCTAGCATTGGA
>ML265946.1:44299-86799 GCA_005239495.1 Nicotiana undulata | reverse complement strand
TTAATTATTCCCTCGCTAGGACTCATCCAGTCGAAGTAACTAAGAACTTCGGATTGAAGTAATAAGATTATTGAATCATCAGAACTACTTCGATATATCTTTTTTACTTTTTAGCCACAGAGTCTTTGTGAATCCATACGACTTTCATTCTTCCATTTCTTGGTTTGAACTCTTAGTTGAATTATTTCTTGATTTCATCTGTTTATTCATTCAATTCATAGTCACAAGGGGCCGGAAGGACTTCTAGTCTGTTAGAATCCCCTAGAGTAGTAATATATATCTTTAGTTCATTTCATATATAACTAGCACGAGTCAATATCTAATATAACATATACATGTCTTTCTTCCATAACGTGAACCAAGCATTCATCTTAGATTCAATCCTATTCTAGAATCAAGCGTCGAAACATCTAGAAGGGTTGGCTTATAGTTATTCAATTACAGATACCTCCCTTTCCTAACCGACCCTTTCTAAAATACTCAAAAAAATCCCTTTTTTGTAAATTCTTTTGAACTTTACCTTTTCTTATTATTCCACCTAGATAAATCTAAATGGACAAATTGATTAGGCCGAATAATTCCATATGTATAGAAATATCATTATTTGAATGATCTAAGTTCATGAAATTTATTAATAAAAACGAATAATTTATTTATTAATTATTAATATTTTGGTCAATCGTTGAATAAAATCAACTGAAAGGCAAATCGTTTCGCCCTTTTTTATTTAATTTAATTTAATTACACGTCAAAAACCTATACAACAAGAATTATAATTATTGACAAAACTTATATTCTGTCACGACCCAAATTCCGTTCAGGTCGTGATGGTGCCCAACGACAGGGTCTGGAAAGCCAACATCTAACTACTCGTGAGATTACTTGCGTGATTAAGTGCTAAAAACCCTTTTTGTGATTCTTTAAGTAAGAAAATCTTTTAAACTAATCTCTAAGTGAAAACACAAGGCAATTTAAAATCCAAAATAACGTAGAACCTGTTTGTCTTTACCAAAAATATCAAAGAAATCCATAAACGTGCCAGAATCTAGTGTCACAAGTCAACATGCGACTGAGAGGAACAAATAAAATCCTACTAATATTATAATACTGTCTGAACAGAAATAGACAATAAATATCAGAATTTGGGCAAAGGACTCCACAACGCTGCCGAGATCGCCAGGGAAAAATAGCTCACCGTGTAGTCAGTCGAATAAAACTCTCAACGATGTCCGCCGGAGTAATGACCGGACGCAGCTAGCTCAGAACCTGTACAATTAAGTACAGAAGAGTAGCATGAGTACATATATTTAAATATGTAACCAGTGAGTATCCCGTCTAAACTCGAAGAAGTAGTGATGAGAAGTAGACGTATTACTCACTAGGTCAAAAATACTAATAGATGACTATAGGATTGAGCAGGAGCAGTGAATATGAAAAGAAAATAGATAGACATGGAGCACACAAATAAACAGATAAGATCTCTCGTACCGTATCAACAACAACATTACATGAACAAAGTCACCGGATTCCTTTCCAAACCAGACAATTCAATAATGATGATTCATAAACAAATCCCTCAGACGAGTAAATAGCATATAATATGCCGAGGCGTACAACCAAAACATCGCGATAAATTAAATTGTGCACTGCCGAGGGTCGAACGGCCCGAACCATAAATGCATCTATTACTCCGCTCACGAATAGATCATGTGACATGGTTGACATAATATAAGGCCACCCCACTCACGAATCATACTTGTGACTCGGGTGCTCATAATATACAAAAATTCAACAAGACATCTTTTAAAGAAAGAATTTTCCGATATCACCTTTGAAACATAGATCATAACTTGGATTTGTAGGATATTCACTATCATTTCCATAAAATCTCAGAGGTGTTAATCCACCACAGATACACATAAGGAAATGCATGCAAGACACGTAATAGCATGCTTGTGAATCCTAACACTACCCGACATAGCATAGTAGTCGCTACGCACGGACTCTCGTCACTTGGTACGTACGTAGCCCCCGCAAATAAGGACATTTGGTCAACACAAATTACCTATGGGGATAATTCCCTCTTACAATATTGGAAAGGAGACACACCTCGTGTAGAACATACTTCTCGGGTCCAGGAAGCGCCCGAAACTCCAAACTCGTTGCTCAAGGACTCGAAACTAGCCAAATATTATTTAAGTATATCAATATACGCTCAAAAGTAGGGAATTACACTACTAATTAAGCTAATCCATCATTCTTGAAGAAATCCCAAAATACACCCCCAGGCCCTCACGCTCGGTTTTCCGGAAAATTTCGAAGAAAACACTAACCCATAGCCTAAGGATCATCTATATGTAAATTCCTGAAGGTTTCATGGTAGAAAAATAGTGAAATTTCTAAGAATTTATCAACCCTAGGTCATAGCTCTAACCCATGATTTTACCTCTAATATGATGTTAATCTTCCTAAAAAGTGATGTAATAAGCTAATATGAAATGGAAGATCACTTAACGTTTTGTTGGTAGATGAAACCCGTCCCTGAAAAGCTCTCAAAATTCGTCCAAGATGATGAAATATGGAGGAAATGAGCCTAAGTCCCGTATTAATTAGGGGTCTGCCTCCAGCTATTTCCGCACCTGCGGCCATGAGGTCGCACTTGCGATGAAGGCCAAGGAGGTCGGGGACCGCACCTGCGAAGGGAGGATCGCACCTACGAGGTCGCTCCTGCGGACAAACCTCGCACCTGCGAGATCGCGCCTGCGGTGGAAGGTCCGCACTTGCGGAATGGGGATGGGGACTTCTGGGCCGCACCTGCGATGGTTCAACCGCAGGAGCGGGATCGCACCTGCGACCTGGGCGACCGCACCTGCGGTCACACCAGACCTGGTGCACCAGCAGCTGATGCTACTGGTTTTTGGCCAAGATCGGGGTCCGGGAGGCCCCTAGGCCCACCCGAGCCCCCGTGCAAATATACCAACAAGTTCCAAATCATATTACGAACTCACTCGATCCTTCGGAATGCCCTAAACACCGCTAAAACTCCGAATCACCCTCCAAAACACCTAGAATCAAACTTAGAAATAAGTTTTTGAATTCGATTTCAATGCGCCGAACCGACCTACGATATCCGAAAATCCACCAAACTTTACAGGCAACGCATAATAATCATATTTGACCTGCTCTGGGTTCCGGAACCATAATACGGGTCCGATAACATGGTTTTCTCATTAAATTTCATTTTCAGAATACTTAATATTTTTCAGAAACAATTTTCCTAAAAAAATTATTTCTCGGTCCCGGGACCTCAGAATTGGATTCCGGGCATATGCCCTGGTCCCATATTTTCCTACGGACCCTACGGGGTCGTCCAATCACTGTCCGGGGTCCATTTACCAAAAATGTTGACCAAAGTCAATTTTAAGTCAATTAATTATAGAAATTCCAGTCTTTCTTTAAGTTTTCACATTAAAGCTTCCAGGATACACGCTGGGGCTGCGCACGCATATCGAGGTGAGATTAAAGGAGGCTTTCGGGGCCTCAAAATGTAGATCTAGCTAAGTTAGCACAGGATGACTGTTTGGGTCATCACAATCTCCACCTCTTAAAGAAATGTTCGTCCTCGAACGGATATAGAAGTGTAACTGAGTCTGAGAAAAGATGGGGATAATGGCTCCGCATGTTCTCCTCGGACTCCCAAGTCGCCTCCTCAACTGGCTGGCCCCGCCACTGAACTTTCACGGCTGAAATTCTCTTAGGTCTCAACTGGCGATCCTGTCTGGCAATGATAGTAACTAGCTCCTCCTCGTAACCCAACCTCTCACCCAACTGAATGGTGCTGAAATCAAGCACGTGAGAGAAGTCAGGGTGATATCTCCGGAGCATGGACACATGGAAGACCGGATGAACTCCGGATAAGTGGGGAGGCAAGGCAAGCTCATAAGCAACCTCACCCACTCTCTGCAACACCTCAAAAGGACCTATAAACCTTAGGCTCAGCTTGCCCTTCTTCCCAAACCTCATAATACCCTTCATTGGCGATACCTTCAGCAGAACCTTGTCTCTCTCCATAAATGATACGTCCCTCGCTCTCTGATCTGCGTAGCTCTTTTTTCTAGACTATGATGTACGGATTCTCTCCTGAATCAACTTCACCTTATCTAAGGCATCCCTCACCAAGTATGTACCATACAACTTAGCCTCGCCAAGCTCAAACCACCCAATGGGAGAACGACATCGCCGACCATACAAGGCCTAAAATTGAGCCATCTTAATGCTGGCCTGATAACTGTTATTATAAGCAAACTCGGCCAAGGGCAAGAAGTGATCCCATTGGCCTCCGAAGTCAATCACACATGCCCTGAGCATATTCTCTAATATATGAACTGTACTCTCTGACTGACCGCCAGTCTGAGGGTGAAAAGCTATGCTGAGATCTATCTGAGTGCCCATCTCTCGATGCAATGCTCTCCAGAAGTGCGAGGTGAACTGAGGACCTAGGTCTGATATGACGGATATCGGCACACCATGCAACCAGACTATCTCCCGGATGTAGATCTGGGCTAACCTCTCGGACGTATAAGTAGTAGCCACAGGAATGAAATGCGCCGATTTGGTCAATCTATCTACAATGAAACATACCGCGTCAACCTTCCGCAAAGTCTGAGGTAACCCAACCACGAAATCGATGGTGATGCGCTCCCATTTCCACTCTGGAATGGGCATCTACTGTAAAAATCCCCCGGGTCTCTGGTGCTCATACTTCACCTGCTGGCAATTAAGGCACCTAGCCACATGCTCAACTATGTCTCTCTTCATTCGCCTCCACCAGTAATGCTGCCTCAAGTCTTGATACATCTTCATCGCCCGCGGGTGGATAGAATACCGCGAACTGTGTGCCTCCTCAAGTATCCTCTGCCTCAAGCCATCAACGTTGGGTACACACAAGCGACCCTAGACCCTCAACACACCATCCCCACCAATAGTAATCTCCTTAGCACCGCCCTGAACCACTGTATCCCGGAGCTGAGCCAAGCGTGGATCATCATACTGTCAAGCCTTAATCTCCCCCAATAAATAAGACTGAGCAATCACATGTGCTAAAACTCGACTGGGCTCTGAAAGATCTAACCTCACCAAACGATTAGCCAAAGACTGAATGTCCGAGGCTAGAGGTCTCTCCTCAGCTGCAATGAAAGCCAAACTACCCATACACTCCGCCTTCCTACTCAAAGCATCCACTACCACGTTCGCCTTGCCCGGGTGATGGAGGATAGTGATATCATAGTACTTCAATAACTCAAGCCACCTGCGCTGCCTCAAATTGAGATCCCTCTGTTTAAACAAGTGTTGCAAACTCCGGTGGTCTGTATAAACCTCACAAGACACTCCATATAAGTAGTGCCGCCAAATCTTAAAAGCATGAACAATCTCCGCTAACTCGAGATAGGGCACTGCATAATTCTTCTCATGAACCTTCAGCTGGCGCGAAGCATATGCAATAACTCTCCCCTCCTGCATCAACACACACCCCAAACCAACGCGTGAGGCATCACAATACACTATATACATCCCGAAACCTGAGGGTAATACCAAGACCGGTGCCGTAGTCAAAGCCGTCTTCAGCTTCTGGAAACTCGCTTCACACTCGTCTGACCACATAAATGGGGCATTCTTCTGAGTCAATCTGGTCAGTGGGGCTGCAATGGATGAAAAGCCCTCCACAAATCGCCGATAGTAGCCTGCCAAACCCAAGAAACTCCTGATATCAGTAGCTGAAGTAGGACGTGGCCAACTCTGCACCGCCTCAATCTTCTTAGGATCGACCTTAATGCCCTCTCCGAATACAACATGTCCCAAGAATGCCACGGAGTCCAACCAAAACTCACATTTGGAGAACTTAGCATATAGCTTCTGCTCTCGCAAGGTCTGGAGCACGACTCTCAAATGCTGCTCGTGCTTTCCCAGGCTACGTGAATAAATTAGAATGTCATTAATGAAGACGATGACAAAGGAATCAATATACGACCAGAACACCCTGTTCATCAAATCCATAAATGATGTCGGGGCATTAGTCAAGCCAAATGACATCACTAAGAACTCGTAGTGGCCATATCTCGTACGAAAAGCTGTGTTCGAGACGTCGGAAGCCCGAATCTTCAACTGGTGATACCCCGATCTCAAATCGATCTTAGAAAACACTGTGGTACCCTGCAACTGGTCAAACATATCATCAATGCGCGGCAATGGGTATTTGTTCTTGATGGTAACTTTTTTCAACTGGCGGTAATCAATGCACATCCGCATGGTCCCATCTTTCTTCTTCACAAATAGCACCGGAGCACCCCATGGTGACACACTCGGCCTGATGAATCCCTTAGCTAATAACTCCTCAAGCTGATCCTTCAACTCCTTCAATTCCTTAGGAGCCGTGCAATACGGAGGGATGGAAATAAGCTGCGTATCTGAAGCTAAGTCAATGCAAAAATCAATATCACGATCCGGGGGCATGCCTGGAAGGTCTGAAGGAAATACATCTGCAAACTCTTGAACCACGGGCACCGAATCCACAGTCGGAGACTCAGCGGTGGTGTCCCGCACATAAGCAAGATACGCCAAGCAACCCTTCTCGACCATATGTCGAGCCTTCAGGAATGAAATAACTCTGGTGGATGTGCTGGCCGTGGAACCCCTCCACTCTAGTGTGGGCAACTTGGGTATGAACAAAGTAACTGTCTTGGAGTGGAAATCCAAGATGGCATGACGAGGAGATAGCCAGTCCATCCCTCGAATAATATCAAAGTCAACCATGTCGAGCAATAGAAGATTCGCTCTAGTCTCGCGCCCACAAAATGATATCACATACGACTGGTAGACCCGGTCGACCATCATAGAATCACCCACAGGAGTGTATACATATATAGGAGAAGCCAAAGGATTACGAGGAACACCCAGGAAGCAAGCAAATAAGGCTGACACATATGAGTAGGTAGATCCTGGATCAAATAATACAGATGCCTCTCTACCACATACTGAAATAATACCTATGATCATAGCATCGGAGGGCACTGCATCTGCTCGGGCCGGTATATCATGGAATCTGGCTGGAGTGCCTGAAGACTGACCTCCGCGGGACTGAACCGGAGCTGACTGGGCTTCTCCTGCCTAGCCTCCACCTCTAGGACGACCTCAACCAACTTGCCCTCCACCTCTAGGTGGACGGGGTGCCCGTGCTGTATAAGTAGGCTGATAACTCCGCTGGATGGCCTTACCGCTAAGTCTAGGGTAAGACCACGCCATATGACCCGTATCCCCACACTCGTAACACCTCACTGATGACATGGTCTGATGCCCTGAAGAAGAAGGACCCTGAATGGCTGGGGGACGATGAGAAGTCTCTGGAATGGCACTGAAGTAAGGATTGGGAGAACTCTGACAACCTGAATGGCTAGCGGGCGATAAGAACTCTCCGGTATGGCACTGAAATATGGTCTCACTAGAACACCACGAGAAGACGGTGGTGGAGCTGAATGTGGAGGTCTGCTGGGCTGACCTCTTACAAAATGACCCCCAACCCTGGCTGGGGTACCTCTAAAGTCTCCAGAAAACCTAGCTCTCTTGTCCTACTAGCTCTGCTCTCTGCTCCTAGACTGGTAACCCTTAATTCGTCGAACTATCTCGACCACAAGTTGGTAAGGAGTACCCATCTCTATCTCTCGGGCCATGTTGGCCCTAATACTAGAATGTAATCCTGCTATGAACCTCTGCACCCTCTCAGCATCAGTAGGAAGAATCATGAGGGAATGGAAGGACAACTCTGAAAATCTGGACTCGTAGTCTATCACAGACATATGACCCTGCTCTAGCTGTTCAAACTGATAACGCAGCTCTTCCCTCTCAGAGGGTGGAATATACCTGTCCAAGAGTAGCTGGGTGAATTGCTCCCAAGTGATAGGAGGTGAACCTGCTGGCCTACCCAAAACATAAGACTTCCACCATTTGCGGGCTCTACCCTCGAGCTGGAAGGTAGTGAAATCAACTCCATGGGACTCCAGAATCGTCATGTTGTGCAGTCTATCTCTGCACCTGTCGATAAAGTCCTGAGCATCCTCACCCCTCTCGCTCTTAAAGGTCGGAGGGTGCAATCGAGTCCATCTGTCAAGTAACTTCTGCGGATCGCCGCCCGCAGCTGGTCTGAGCTCGGGAGCTACTGGTTGTGCCCCACCCACTAGCATAGTATCTGGAGTCTGATAAACTGCCGCTGTGTGACCCGCGGCCTGATCAATAGGGGTTTGAGCTTCCCTTCCTGCCTAAGAGGTGGCAGGATCTGTTGAGAACAACCCAGCCTGAGTCATGGCGTCCATGAACCGCATCATACGGCCCATGACCTCCTGAAAGCCTGGAGCGGTCATGAAATCTGCTAGGGCAGGATCGGCTGGGGGCACCTCGTCCTGCTGCTCAATGACTGGATCCTCTGGTGGTGCTAGTGGAGTAACTCTGGGGCGTCCACATCTCCCGTGTTGGGCCGGTGCCCTCCCCCGACCTCTGCCTCGAACGGAGGGGGCAGCGGAAAATCCTGGGACAGGGATATCAGCTGCACGTCTCCTCACCATCTGTGAGAGAATAGAAGTGTGAGACTTAGTAACCATTGACTGGACGATAGAATAAAATTAAGAGAGGTTTCTCAACACCCTGTAGCCTCTCCAAGATAGATACAGAAGTCTCTGTATCGATCTGCAAGACTGTACTAGGTTTTCCTGTGACTCGTGGGACCTACGTGAACCTAGAGCTCTGATACCATGTTGTCACGACCCAGATTCCGCTCAGGTCGTGATGGCGCCCAACGATAGGGTCGGGCAAGCCAACATCTAATTACTCATGAGATTACTTGCGTGATTAAGTGCTAAAACCCCTTTTTGTGATTCTTTAAGTAAGAAAATCCTTTAAACCAATCTCTAAGTGAAAACACAAGGCAATTTACAACCCAAAATAACGTAGAACCTGTTTGTCTTTACCAAAAATATCAAAGAAATCCATAAACGTGCCAGAATGTAGTGTCACAAGTTAACATGTGACTGAGAGGAACAAATAAAATCCTACTAATATTATAATACTGTCTGAACAAAAATAGACAATAAATATCAGAATTTGGGCAGAGGACTCCAAAGCGCTGCCGAGATCGCCAGGGAAAAACAGCTCACTGGGTAGTTAGTCGAATAAAACTCTCAACGATGTCCGCCGGAGTAATGACAGGACGTAGCTGTCTCAGAACCTGCACAATTAAGTACAGAAGAGTAGCATGAGTACATATATTTGAATATGTACCCAGTGAGTATCCCGTCTAAACTCGAAGAAGTAGTGACAAGAAGTAGACGTATTACTCACTAGGTCAAAAATACTAATAGATGACTATAAGATTGAGTAGGAGCAATGAATATGAAAAGAAAACAGATAGACATGGAGCAGTCAAATAAACAGATAAGATCTCTCGTACCGTATCAACAACAACATTACATGAACAAAGTCACCGGATTCCTTTCCAAACCAGACAATTCAATAATGATGATTGAAACATAGATCATAACTTAGATTTGCAGGATATTCACTATCATTTCCATAAAATCTCAGAGGTGTTAACCCACCACAGATACATATAAGGAAATGCAGGCAAGACACGTAATAACATGCTTGTGAATCCTAACACTACCCGACATAGCATAGTAGTCGCTACGCACGGACTCTCGTCACTTGGTACGTACGTAGCCCCCGCAAATAAGGACATTTAGTCAACACAAATTACCTATGGGGATAATTCCCTCTTACAAGATTGGAAAGGAGACTCACCTCGTGTAGAACCTACTCCTCGGGTCCAGGAAGCGCCCGAAACTCCAAACCCGTCGCTCAAGGACTCGAAACTAGCCAAATATTATTTAAGTATATCAATATACGCTCAAAAGTAGGGAATTACACTACTAATTAAGCTAATCCATCATTCTTGAAGAAATCCAAAAATACACCCCCAGGCCCTCACGCTCGGTTTTCCGAAAAATTTCGAAGAAAATACTCACCAATAGCTTAAGGATCATCTATATATAAATTCCCGAAGGTTTCATGGTAGAAAAATAGTGAAATTTCTAAGAATTCATCAACCCTAGGTCTTAGCTATAACCCATGATTTTACCTCTTAATTGATGTTAATCTATCTAAAAAGTGATGTAATAAGCTAATATGAAATGGAAGATCACTTACCTTTTTGTTGGTAGATGAAACCCCTCCTTGAAAAGCTCTCAAAAATCGTCCAAGATGATAAAATAGGGAGGAAATGAGCCTAAGTCCCGTATTAATTAGGGGTCCGCCTCCAGCTATTTCCGCACCTGCGGCCATGAGGTCGCACCTGCGATGAAGGCCAAGGAGGCCGGGGACCGCACCTGCGAAGGGAAGATCGCACCTGCGAAGGGAAGATCGCACCTGCGAAGGGAAGATCGCACCTGCGAAGGGAAGATCGCACCTGCGAAGGCGCACCTGCGAAGTCGCGCCTGCGATGGAGGGTTCGCAACTGCGGAATGGGGTTGGGGGCTTCTGGGCTACAACTGTGATGGTTGAACCGCAGGAGCGGGATCGCACCTGCGACCTGGGCGACCGCACCTGCGGTCACACCAGAGCTGGTTCACCAGCAGCTGATGCTGTTGGTTTTTGGCCCCGATCAATTTCTGGGAGGCCCTTAGGCCCACCCGATCCCCCGTGTAATTATACCAACAAGTTTCAAATCATATTACGAACTCACTCGATCCTTTGGAACGCCCTAAACACAGCTAAAACTCCGAATCACCCTCCAAAACCCCTAGAATCAAACTTAGAAATTCTTAAGTTTTTGAATTCGGTTTCAATGCGCCGAACCGACCTACGCTATCCGGAATTCCACCAAACTTTACAGGCAACGCATAATAATCATATTTGACCTGTTCCAGGTTCTGGGACCATAATACGAGCCCGATAACAAGGTTTTCTCATTAAATTTCATTTTCAGAATCCTTAATATTTTTCAGAAACAATTTTCTTAAGAAATTTACATCTCGATCCCGGGACCTCGAGATTAGATTTCGGGCATACGCCCTGGTCCCATATTTTCTTACGAACCCTACGGGGTCGTCCAATCACGGTCCGGGTCCATTTACCAAAAATGTTGACCAAAGTCAACTTTTAGTTAATTAATTATAGAAATTCTAGTCTTTCTTCAAGTTTTCACATTAAAGCTTCCAGGCTACACGTACGGGCTGCGCACGCATATCAAGGTGAGATTAACAGAGGTTTTCGGGGCCTCGGAATGTAGATCTAGCTTAGTTAGCACATGATGACCGTTTGGGTCATCACATATTCAATTTGTTTTAACAATGAATTAATAGTGAGATGGACTAAGCAATCTAAAGTGAATATTCATTGAGACGAAATATAATATTAAGTGAAGTAAAGGGGAATTTTAGGAAACAGATCTTTTTTTTAGATCTTTTTCCCCTTACTCTTTAATATCGTCGTATTGTTTTTGGTATCACTCTTGATCGTATATAAAATAATTGTATATTTAGATTCCCTTATTCTATTCCCTAAGTTAAGTAATTCTCTTGATCCACCCACCATATTTATACATTGCTTTGGGCTAAGCTAAATAAGACTATTTCAATGATGGCCCTCCATGGTTTCACCTATATAAGCCACATCTAATGTTGCAAAAATAAGAGGTTGAATACCACTTGTAAATAATCCAAGGAGCATGACAGGTATAGGAACTACTAAAGGTACTAAAGAAACAAGAACAACAACTACTAATTCATCAGCTAAGATATTCCCGAAAAGTCGAAAACTAAGTGATAAAGGTTTTGTGAAATCTTCTAAGATGTTAATGGGTAAAAGGATTGGGGTTGGTTGAATATATTTTCCGAAATAACCTAATCCTTTTTTTGTAAGACCCGCATAGAAATATGCTACTGATGTGAGTAAAGACAAAGCAATAGTAGTATTTATATCATTCGTAGGTGCGGCTAACTCCCCATGAGGTAATTGTATGATTATCAAGGTAAAAGATCTCCTGACCAATTAGAAACAAAAATAAATAAAAATATAGTGCCAATAAAAGGAACTCAGGGCCCATATTCTTCGCCAATTTGAGTTTTACTCACATCTCGAATAAATTCAAGAACATATTCGAAGAAATTCTGATCCCCGGTCGGAATGGTTTGTGGGTTCCGGAAAGCTATAGTGGCTGAACCTAGTAAGATAGAAATTAAAACCCAAGAAGTAATAAGTACTTGGCCATGTACTTGGAAACCCCTTATTTTCCAATAGAAATGTTGGCCTACTTCCACACCGGATATATCGTATAACCCCTTTAGAGTATTGATGGATTATGATAGAACATTCATATTGCCTTGCCCTCTGAAAAAAAACTAAGAAAACTAAAAAAGATATAATGTGTTTATAAAAATAAAAATAAAAACTTACTCTTAATTAATTAATATATACTACTAAAATAAAACTAAATACTAAAAGTGAAACTATTTTGGTATTTTTTCAAGATTATATAAAAATAAAAATTCTAGTAAATTAATGACTACAAAACATTAATGAAACTATTTTTGTAATTTTGTTTTGTGGTAAAATAAGGTTAAAAAGTCAAAACTAGTTAAAATATTGATATTAGACCTAAACAAAATATTTGAAGGCTAATAAGTGTAAAATCTCGGGGAGGGTCAAAAATTACATGTCTACAACTGCCCCTCTTTGACTGGAAACACGAAGAGTTTTAAGACAAAGAACGACAAGACAGGTTTTTGACCTGATCCTTATTTAGAGAGACGAATAACTAAAAGAAAGGAGAATGTGACCGAGCCCTGATATCTGAGCTACCTACATATCCTTTGTTATAAAGGAATTAGGCCACGTGTAGTTCAGAAGTAGGAAGAGTGATGAGTTCGAGAGTCGAGTGAGGTTCCGTCGAGGCTCTAGTTCGTGGTCCTGTTATTAAATCAAAATCAAAATTAAAAGACTAATTAAGCCTATCAGCTACGAGTTACAAGATTCCTATCTATGAGTCTTCTGAAGCTTGATCTTGAGTCTTGGTTGGTTCTTCATACGGACTCTAATTTGAATCTTGATGCTTGTTAGCTGCAGGTGCTGGTTCATTCCTTTTTCAATTTATCGGATCAAGGCGGGACATGCAAAGCTTGTGACTTCAATCACGACTTGAGCAGTCCACATCTTTTCTCCACTTCTACACTTTGAGTTCGCTTTTTTTCTTCTTTTTTTTTTCTTTTATTCTGGATTGAGACTCCTTCTTTTGGTCATCTCGGACTGTCAACTCGCATTCTTGAGGCGAGCTTCTGCTAGTTCTAACATGAATTGAATTCTGAAAGGGCTTCCCTCGTTCTTCAGGTGGGTGCCCACACCTGACTTACAACTTGAAGTGAATTCCCTCGTTTTCTAGGTGGGCACCTGATGCTGACTTAAAACTTGAAATAAATTCCCACGTTATTCAGCTGGGCGCCTGATGCTGACTTCAAACATGAAATGAATTACCTCATTCTACAGGTGGGGGCCTGATACTGACTTCAAACTTGAAATGAATTCCCTTATTCTCCAGGTGAGCGCCTGATACTATAGCAAAATAGACAAAACAATAGAAATTTTTCTGCCCCAGTTTGCACTAGGAAGATTTGTGAGTTGTTAGCAAAACTGTAAATCACTTTTGCACTGATGCAATGATGAGACTAAACTAAAGACTAAAATTGACCCTTTTATTTTCAAATCCAAACTTCCCTTTTTTCATTATTATCCTAGGAGAAAATTCTTCAGACTAGGTTTTCTTATCTTAGGAGAAAAGTTCATCAGTCTAAGACGTATATCCTAGGAGAAAGTTCATCAGACCAGATGTTTTTTTGTATCTTAGGAGAAAGATTCATCGGACTAAGATTTCGATCCTAGGAGAAAATTCATCAGACTAGGCCTTTTTTTGTTATCTTAGGAGAAATATTCATCAAACTAAGATTTCTGTCCTAGGATAAAGTTCATCAGACTAGGTCTTCTATCTTAGGAGAAATATTCATCGGACTAAGATTTCGATCCTAGGAGAAAATTCATCCGACTAGGTCCTTTTTGTTATCTTAAGAGAAAGATTCATCAGACTAAGATTCTTATCCTAGGAGAAAATTCATCATACTAGGTCTTTGTTTTTGTGTTATCTTAGGAGAAAGATTCATCAGACTAAGATTTGATCCTAGGAGAAAAAGTCATCAGACTAGGTTTTGTATCTTATGGTATCTTAGGAGAAAGATTCATTAGATTAAGATTTTGATCCTATGAGAAAATTCACTAAACTAGGTCTTCTATCTTAGGAGAAAATTCATCTGACTAAGATTTTTATTGGGAGAAAATCCATCAGACTAGGACTCATTATCCTAGAAGAAAAACTGTGAAGAGCAATGGCAACATTTATGCACACTAGCAAGACAGATAAAGGCAAGCATTTGATAAACTTCCCTTTGTCGACTCTTCTCTTCTCTTCTTCTTTTTTTTTGAAACACTTTCCTTGCACTGCTTTGTTCCTGTTTCAAACAAAGAATATTTTTTCAGTTTTAAAAGTGGTGGTCGGTTTGTGGCCTTGATGACTTTGGCAACTTGGCTTTGTGTCCATTATATTTTAGAAGACACTGTCGTTGCTTTCAAAGGACCTTCACTTTTTGTATCAACCTTAATTGTTTTAGTCCCAATGCCATTAGTGTTTTGTGGCTCAATTAGCCTTATCTCAAAAAGATGGATAACCTTTATGATATATTGAATGGCTTTTGCTTTTGGAGCAATTTGTCCGTCATAGAGAATCTGTCACGACCCAGAATCCTAATCCAGGTCGTGATGGTGCCCAACGACGGGGTTAGGCAAGCCAATATGAATTACACTAGGTGTTACCCTTCTCATTTGATTAAACAAGTCAATATTACCAATTTTAAACAATTAAACATGGTGATAGCTTGAAATGAAAATAAAATCATAACACCACATGGTCGAAATGAAGCATATGTATGCCTATACAACCTAAAAACCCAAAATATACACTACGTGTGTGCGAGGAACTAGTGTCACGAGTGTCGCGGGCAACTATCAGAATACACAAGATACAAATCCACAGTCTGGGTGAAATAGACGGGGTAAATAGCAAAAGTAAATGAAACTCCAGGGTGCTGCTAGGGATCGCCAGAGGAAGCAGCTCACTGTGAAGTCAAGTCCGCTAATGTCCTATCAGTATCTGGTATAATAAACAGATGCACTAGCCTCAGAACCTGTACAATTAAGTACAGAAGTGCAACAAGAGTACATATTAAAATAAATATGTACCCAGTGATTATCCCGTCTAATCTCGAAGAAGTAGTGACGAGAGGTCGACTTGACACTCACTAAGATCCAACAAAATGAGATAACAAATATAAAATAAAGCAGTAGGCATGTAAGACAGTGAGTACCAATTATGTATAAAGAACAGAAATCCTAGAAAATACTAGAGCAAAACAATGGCCACTTCCTTTCCCAAAGATATCTCATACAAGTAAAATCCATGAAAACAATGTCAAATAATCATGCGCACACAGAAATAAGACAACCGGCCGGAGTCATAAGGAAAGAATAGTTAT
Organism: Nicotiana undulata; assembly: GCA_005239495.1. Taxonomy (NCBI): domain Eukaryota; kingdom Viridiplantae; phylum Streptophyta; class Magnoliopsida; order Solanales; family Solanaceae; genus Nicotiana; species Nicotiana undulata. Next base: position 71,125 of record ML265946.1, on the reverse strand, counting down.
GCACTACCGGGGATCGATCGGCCCGTCCCAAAAGTACATGCTTACAATAATCATAACTACGCACTACCGAGGATCGATCGACCCATCCCAAAAGTGTGTCTTTCAATGTAACCATAACCACAACATAGTACAACTTCGTCCATGCACTGCCGGGGATCGATCGGCCCGTCCCAAGAGTGCATTCTTAATTATATCATCTTTGTGCGTTGCCGGGGATCGACTGGTCCGTCCTAAAAGTGCACCTTTCAATCAGCCGTGGCGTATGAACCGCTCCCATAAGAGTGGGGGAAATCACACATCGCTCTTAGAAGGTAAATTGCGAAGCGGTCACAAGCACACACAATATCTTATAAAACTTGCCTTCCATAACAATTTCCTTTCAATTCAACAATTTCCATAAAGCCTCAGAGGAATAATACTATACAAAACATGATCTCATAGTACATATGGCGTCATAATGAATCATATAAAGCATTACAAGGAAGCATATAATGCATTACAAGGAAGTATATAAGACATTACGAGGAAACATATAAGACATGATGTGGGCCTAACTACCCGGACATAACAATGATAGCCGCTACGTACGGACTCTCGTCACTTGCTGTGTACATAGCCCCCAAACAATTTACACATAGAATACACATCACCTATGGGGACAATTCCCTCTTACGAGGTTAGAAAGGAGACTCACCTTGTGTCGAATCTACCCCTCGGACCACAATTGCGCCCAAAACTCCGAACTCTACACCCGAGGACTCGCAACTAGCCAAGAGGTGTATAATTAAATCAATGCATGCATAATGTGGGAAATTATCTTAGTTATTCACTAAAATCGCTATTGTTGAAGAATTTCCAAATTCCAACCCCGATCCCGCATGTTCAACTTCCAAAATTTCTCGAAGGGATCACTCACCCATAGCCTAAGGATCATTAAGGTGTAATTTCTACTTTAATTCATGGCCTAAAATGGAAAATCACAAAATCCTCAAGAGCCCTAAAATTACTACCTAATTCCATGATTTTTGATAATTTAGTAGGGAATTTAATTAGGAATTGATGTTTGAAACTAGTAAAACCATGGAATTTACTTACCTCAATAACAGTGCTAGAAGGTTCCTTGAAGAGCTCTGTAAAGACTTGAGGAGGAAGATGAAAATGGAGGAAATAGGCTAAGCCCCGTATTTAATAAAACTGCCCAGGAACTCCTTCACTGCGATCGCGACAAGGGCCGTGCAATCGCGAAGGCCAACTGGCCAGACCTCTGCGATCGCGACAGAGGTTCTGCGATCACGAAGAGTAACTGTGCCCGGCCCTGGCTTGGATGGGGCTGCGATTGAGAAGGCATGGAGTCCAGCCTTCCGCGATCGCGAAGAGGAAGCTACGATCGCGAAGAACAATCAGCAGCCTAGCCAAATTCCTTCTCCGCGACGCATAGAAGGAAACCAGACAGCAAAAATCTAGTTTTTCCAACTTAGCTACCGGGGGTCCAAAACTCACCTGAACCCCTCGGGACTCCGTCCAAAAGCACCGGCAAGTCTGTATTCACAATACAGACTCGCTCGAACTTCCGGAACACGAAAAACAACAACGAAACTCAGAATTCAACCCCAAAACCAAATTGAATCAAGCTTATGAACTTAAGATTCTAGAACTCATTTCAATGCGCCGAACCGACCAATGCTACTCGGAATGATTTCAGATTTTGCAGACAAGTCATAAATGACATAACGGAACTATTCCCGATCTCGAAACTTCATTCAAACCTCGGTAACATAATATCACATTCCAAACCAACTTTCAAATTCTATGAAAATCCTCAAAACTTCATTAACTCTAAATTTCCCATTTTGATTCGAAACCCGTCAAATCAAGTCTATTTCTTACCAAATTTCACAGATAACTTCAACAAAACATATTGAACCTGTTCCGAGCTCCGGAACCATAATACGGGCCCGACAGCAAAGGTTTCACATCGAGGTTCATTTTCATAAGCCTTTATTATTTTCAGAAAACAATTTTTAAAAAAAATTTATTTCTCATACTTGGGTCCTCGTAATTCTATTCCGGACATACGCCGAAGTCCCATATTTTCCTACGGACCTCCCGGGACCGGCAGATCACGTGTCTGGTTCCGTTTACCAAAAATGTTGACCAAAGTCAACTTTATTCAATTAATTATTATAAATTTAACTCTTTACCAAGTTTCCACATAAAGGCTTCCCGACTACGTGCCCGGGCTACGCACGCACATCGAGGTGAGATTAACAGAGGCTTTCAGGGCCTTGGAACACAGTCATAATTAAATTTACATAAGATGACCTTTTGGGTCATCACAATCTCCCCCTCTAAAACAAATGTTCGTCCTCGAACAGACGTAGAATCGTACCTGAAGTGCTGAATATTTACGAATACCTGCTCCGCATGTCCTCCTCGGACTCCCAAGTTGCCTCGTCGACTAGTTGGCCCCTCTACTGGACCTTTACGGCAGAAACACTTTTAGACCTCAACTGGAGGTCCTGCCTATCAATAATAGCAACTGGCTCCTCCTCGAAGTCCAACTTCTCATCTAACTGAATAGTGCTGAAATCAATCACGTGAGGGAAATCGACATGATATCTTCGGAGCATGGATACATGAAAAACTGGATGAACTCCTAATAAGGTGGGAGGTAAAGCGAGCTCATAAGCAACCTCCCCGACTCGCCTCAACACCTCAAAAGGGCTTATAAACCTGGGGCTCATCTTGCCCGTCTTCCCGAATCTCATAACGCCCTTCATCGGAGAAACCTTCAACATAACCTTATCTCCCTCCATAAATGCTACATCACATGCCCGCTGATCTGCGTAACTCTTCTGTCTGGACTGAGCTGTGCGGAGTCTCTCCTGAATAATCTTCACCCTATCCAGAGCATCTCCCACCAGATCCGTGCCATATAACTTGGCCTCACCAGGCTCAAACCACCCAATAGGAGAACAACATCGCCGGCCATATAAAGCCTCGAATGGAACCATCTCGATGCTGGACTGATAACTGTTATTGTATGCAAACTCCGCCAAAGGCAAGAATTGGTCCCACTGACCGCCAAAATCAATCACACAAGCCCTGAGCATATCCTCCAAAATCTGAATTGTACGCTCTGATTGGCCATTAGTCTGAGGGTGAAATGCTTAATTGAGGTCTATCTGAGTGCCTATCTCACTGTGCAAAGCTCTCCAGCAGTGCGAGGTGAATTGAGGACCTCGATATGATATAATGGACACCGGAACATCGTGCAACCGGACTATCTCCTGAATATAAATCTGGGCCAGCCTCTCTGAAGTATAACTAGTGGCCACCAGAATGAAATGCGACGATTTGGTCAATCTATCCACAATGACCCAAACCGCGTCAACCTTCCGCAAAGTTCGTGGCAAACGAACCACGAAGTCGATAGTGATGCGCTCCCATTTCCACTTAGGAATAGGCATCTGCTGAAATAAGCTTCTTGGCCTCTTGTGCTCGTACTTGACCTGCTGACAATTGAGACACGTAGCCACATACTGCACTATATACTTCTTCATCCGCCTCCACTAGTAGTGCTGCTTCAAATCACGGTACATCTTCGTCGCACCCGGATGAACAGAATACCGAGAGCTGTGGGCCTCTGCTAGGATTCTCTTCCTCAGGCCATCAATATTAGGAACACATAAACGGCCTTGGAGCCTCAAAACACCATCCTCGCCCAAAGTAACCTCCTTGGTCCTACCCTGGACCACGTATCCCGAAGTTATGCAAGGCATGGATCATCAAAGTGTCGAGCCTTAATCTCCTCAAACAATGAAGACTGAGCAACTACATGGGCCAAAACTTGACGAGGCTCCGAAAGGTCCAGTCTCACAAGGCGATTGGCCAAGGACTGAATGTCCAAGGCTAAAGGTCTCTCCTCAACTGCAATGTAGGCCAAGCTACCCGTACTCGCTGCCCTCCTGCTCAAAGCATCTGCTACTACATTCGCCTTCTCGGGTGATACAAAATAGTTAAATCATAGTCTTTTAACAACTCGAGCCATCTCCGCGGCCTCAAATTAAGATCCCTCTGCTTGAAAAAATGCTGCAAACTGCGGTGGTCAGTGTAGACCTCACACGACACACCATACAAATAGTGCCACCAAATATTCAAAGCATGAACAATCGCCGCCAACTCTAAGTCGTGCACAGGATTATTCTTTTCATGAACCTTCCGCTGGCGCAAAGCATAAGCAATAACCCTGCCATCCTGCATCAACACGCATCCCAACCTAACGAGTGAAGCATCGCAGCACACGGTATACATCCCAGAATTGAAAGGCAACGTCAGAACTGGTGTTGAGGTCAAAGATGACTTGAGCTTCTGAAAGCTCGCCTCACACTCGTCGGACCACCGGAACGGGGCATTCTTCTGAGTCAATCTAGTCAATGGATCTGCAATAGAAGAGAATCCTTCCATGAATCGGCGATAATAGCCTGCTAGGCCCAAGAACTCCTTATCTCTATAGCTGAAGTAGGACGCGACCAACTCTGAATCGCCTCAATCTTCTGAGGATCAACCTTGATACCTTCTCCATATACCACATGCCCCAAAATTGCCATGGAATCTAACCATAACTCGCACTTGGAGAACTTAGCATACAACTTATGTTCCCCCTAGGTCTGGATCACAACTCTCAAATGCTACTCATGCTCACCCAGGCTCCGCGAATAAATCAAGATGTCATCAATGAAGACAATGATGAAGGAATCAATATACAGCCTGAATACCCTATTCATCAAGTCCATGAATGTTGTTGGGGCATTAGTTAAACCAAAGGACATCACCAGGAACACAACATGGCCATATCTGGTACGAAATGCAGTCTTCGGAACATCTAAAGCCCGAATCTTCAACTGATGATATCCTGATCTCAATTCAACCTTGGAAAACACACAAGAACCCTACAACTGGTCAAATAAATCATCGGTGCGCGGCAGAGGATACTTATTCTTAATAGTAACTGTTACACCCCATGTTTTCGTAAGTGAGAGTACATCGTAAGTCAACTGATGTAAGCTCAGAAATAAGATTATATTTGATGGAATATAAAGTAAGTTAATCATGTTAGATTGGAGGTTACAAATATTTAAGATCATGAATAATGAGTACAAAAGAGGGTTGGAAAGCTTAGAAGCTAAACCAATCGAAGAAAATAAGTTTCGTTGAAAGTTGACGAGTTTGGAATGTTATAAAATATACTTTAGGATGAGACTATAGTTCATTACATGATAAGGAGGTTATTCTATGAGTTAATTTTAATCATATGATAGTTGTGTTCTACGTTTTGAAGTCAAGAAAGTGGTGGAACAAAAGTTGGCAAAGGTCTTCATAAGTTACACTCATAATGTGCTTAACATTAGGTCAAATGTAAGTGAGATTTTCTCCTGATATACTTGGAATTAGGGGATGATATACCTACCAAATGAAATATATATGAGTCTAGTTTCCAACACATTAAACCGTTCATCGATACAACATAGGAGTATAGAGATATTTGCAATTTCGCGAGACTGCGCAAACATCATAAGTGACAAGTAGGTGGTTCACTAGAGCGTTTTGAGCAATACATTGCATGTATTATATGAGGTATTATTGGGACATATTATATACCAAATTTAAGGTCTTGGAATTTAGTTTCAAACACTCTTAACCATTCTTTCATACGACATCCGGATAAAAAGATATAAGCGTCGGAAGGTGGACCAATCCTAGGGTGCCAAGCTAGCACCTCTTTGACTTTTCCAAACTTGATATATATAAACATTAGGTCGGCTTTCTATTTATTATTAAGCATAAAACTACCATAGAACACCCATAAACATGAACTCAAGCTATCTACTAGGGTTTCAAATAAGAATATCATCTCGGGCATGAAATCAAGAAGCAATAACATCAAAACGATCCTTACGACGTGTCATTATACCGCCTCTTCTTTTTCTTTGTAGTTAGAGATTTGGAAGTTAATGCCTAGTTAAGAAACGTATAATATCTTTATTTAAGGGTTTAATTATCAAGAAAGTTTGATAAATATGTTTCCTAATAGTTAGAACTCACGGGACGGTGATCGAAAGCCGTGAGTTCGAGTTATTTGACTTGTAGCGGACTATTTTGTGTTGCTGTTGGGCTGCGTGTTTTACTACTATTTTGTGGAGTTTTGGAGGAGGATGGGTGTGGATAAACACCATATAGATGTAAGGGTGAGAGCTGGTCGTTCGTTGTAACATTTTCGGGTCGTTTGACACGACTACAGTGGTCGTCTTATGTGTGAAAGTGATTATGTTGTGTGTGGACTATTTTGGGAGGCTCAATATGATTATTATTGATGTTGTTTGGGATGTTAGGTGATTGTTTTGACTTGTGCGAATTCATATAAATAGGGTAGGTGCTCTCCGTTTCATCGTAAAAGAGGTTGTGGTCAATACATAATAGTTATGACGCTTAAACGATAACGATAGTGTCGTTTCTCTTATTGTAGATTAAGAACTTGTGACATTTGCATAGATTANCTCTACTCTTAGAAGCTAGCAGTATTTACATTGTTTCCCTTCTTATGGAACAATTGATTTTGAGGTTGATTCTCTTATTCTTATGTTATCAATGTTGTTGTTACTTCCTGATTATTATAATATTCTTGATGAAGAGTTAATCATAATAACATGTACGGATAATATCGACCTTACGTCGCTCCGAAAGGTTCAGAATATGATTCCAATGAGTCCTACATGCATTATATATATATATATATATATATGTAGCTATATCCCTGGGAGGTGGTGAAGGTGCTGAATATGAATGCCTACTGAACTGGCCGCCTCCGAACTGACCTCTACCCCTAGCTGGAGCATCCCTAAAGTCACCTGAGAACCTGGCCCTCTTGTCCTGCTGACCTGGCTGACCCTGCTCCCTACTCCTCATGCGATAACCCTCAATCCGTCGAGCTATCTCGACTACAAGCTTGTATGGGGTACCCATCTCCACCTCTCTGGCCATAGAGGCCCTAATACCTGGATGCAAGCCTGCCACAAACCGTTGCACCCTCTCAGCATCAGTAGGCAAAATCATAAGGGCATGGCAAGACAACTCTGAAAATCTAGCCTCATAATCAGTCACTGACATCTGCCCCTGCTCTAGTCGCTCAAACTGACCCCGTAGCTCCTCGCTCTCAGAAGGTGGAATGTATATGTCTAGAAATAACTTAGCAAACTGGCCCCAAGTGACAGGAGGAGAATCTGCTGGCCTGCTGAGAATATATGATTGCCACCACCTGCAAGCTTTGCCCTCTAACTGAAATGTGGTGAAATCCACTCCATGGGACTCCATAATCCTTATGTTGTGTAGTCTGTCCCTGCACCTATCAATAAAATCTTGAGCATCCTCTCCCCTCTCACCCCAAAGACTTGAGGGCGAAGTCGGGTCCATCTATCAAACATCTTCTGCTGGTCACCCTATGCAACTGACCTAGGCTCCGGTGTTGCTACTACGGGCTGAACCCCTCCCACGGGCGGTGTGCCCGGGGTATGACGTGTTGCTGCTGCCTGACCTATGGCCTGAGCGGTAGGGGTCTGTACTCCCCCTCCCGCATGAGATGTGGAAGGGTCGGCTGGAAATAAACCAGCCTGAGACATAGTGTCCATGAATCTCAGCATACGGCCCATGACCTCCTGGAAGCCTGGCCCCGTCATGAAATCCACTGGATCAGGTGCTACGGGAGGCACCTCATTCTGCTCCTCTATAATAGGGTCCCCTGGTGGTGCCACTGGCGTAGCTCAGGGACGTCCTCCTCCTCTGCCTCAAGCAGGTTCTCTGCCCCTTCCCCTACCCCAACCTTAGGCAGCCGGAGCAGCACGCGTCCTCACCATCTGCGAGAGAATAAGAATGAGTTTGAGTACATTGTAGATTGCACGACAAGATATGAATAAAAGGAAGTTTCCTAACACCCCATAGACTATTGAAGATAAGTACAAACGTCTCCGTACCGATCCGCAAGACTCTACTAGGTCTGCCCATGACTCGTGAGACTTGCGTGAACCTAGTGCTCTGATACCACGTTTTCACGACCCAGAATCCTAATCCGAGTCGTGATGGCGCCCAACGACGGGGTTAGTCAAGCCAACACTAATTACACCAAGTGATACCCTCCCCATCTAATTAAACAGTCAAAGATTACCAATTTATAACGACAAACATGATACTAGTCTTGAGTGGTAGTGAAGTCATAGTAGATACAATGCCGAAATAAAACGTACACATAGATATACATCCCCAAAACCCCAAAAATATAAATGTACACTACGTGTGTGTGCCAGGAACTAGTGTCACGAGTGTCATGGGCAACTACTAAATATACAATGACTACAATATATACAGAGTCTATGTCTAGGAAGTCGCCGAGAAATATAACAAAAGAGCTCCAAGGTGCTGCTAGGAAGTCGCCGAGAAAGCAGCTCACCGAGAAGTATGACCACGCTGTCAAAATCTAGCACCAGCCTGATAGTCAGACGTGCCAGCCTCAGGACCTGTACAGTCAAGTACAGAAAAGAAAAGAAAGTACAGCATGAGTACATATTAAATAAATATGTACCCAGTTAGTATCCCGCCTAAACTCGAAGAAGTAGTGACGAGAGGTCGACTCGATACTCACTAGGGTCCAACAGTAATAATATATGATAAAATATGATGAAATATGGTAGGCATGTCAGGGAAATAAGCATCAAGTACACGTACTAAGAATAGAAAAATCCAACAGCTACTGAACTTAAACAATGAAGCACTTTCAAAAGTAAGACCACCGAATGAAAACAATAATCACAAATTCTTAGATGCGTTGTGGCGTACGGCCCACCCCCATATATTTCATAATTTTATTTCAATTCCACCGTGGAGTACGACCCACTCTCCTATATTTCATAATTTCATTTCAATTCCGTCGTGGCATATGGACCGGTCCCATATAGTTCATAATTTCATTTAAATTCCGCCGTGGCGTACGACCCGTTCCCATATATTTCATAATTTCATTTCAATTTCTCCGTGGTGTACGACCCGCTCCCATATATTTCATAATTTCATTTCAATTCTGCCGTGGCATACGGCCCGCTCCCATATATTTCATAATTTCATTTCAATGAACCTCAGAAGAACAACATGAAGCAAAACATAATTTCGTAGTAAATATAGCATTACAATAAATCATATGAGCATTTAAAAAAAAAAGAAACATATCTAAGGCATTGCGAGAGAAACATACAAGGCATGATGTGGGCCTAACTACCCGGACATAATAATAATAGCCGCTACGTACGGACTCTCGTCACTCGGTGCGTACGTAGCCCCCAAACAGGTTACACATAGAATATACATCACCTATGAGGACAATTCCCTCTTACAAGGTTAGAAAGGAGAATCACCTCGTGTCGAATTTACCCCTCGGACAACAATTGTGCCCGAAACTCCGAACTCTATACCTGAGGACTCGCAACTAGTCAAAAGGTATACAACAACATCAATGCATGTACAATGTGATAACTTATCCTAGTTATTCAATAAAATTGCTATTCTTGAAGAATTCCCAATTTCCAACCCCGGCCTCACATTGTCGAATTCTGAAAATTTTTGAAGGAATGAATTACCCGAAGCCTAAGGATTGTAATTACATAATTCATTTAGGAATTTATGGCTAAAAATGAAGTTTCACTATTTTCCCAAAACCCCAAATTTTTCTATCAATTCCTATGAATTTGAAGATAATTGGAAGAGGATTTTATTTGAATTTGATGTTAAAAGGTCATGAAAATGGACTAGAAATCACTTACCTTGATGATTTTAAACTTGGGCAGCCCTTTCCCTAGCTTGGAGGAGCTCTAATGGAGGTTGGGTATTGAATAATGAAGAAGAATCCCGTAATTGGACATTTAAGTACTGCCCAGGAAAACCTTCACTGCGATCGCGACAAGGGGCCTGCGATCGCGAAGGCCAACTGGCTAGACCTTTGCGATCGCGAAGAACAACTGGAACAACCTCTGCTATCGCGGCATGGGATCCTGCGATTGCAAAGAACAAGCTCACCTGGCCCAGACGCGACTCAATGCGATCGCAAGAAATGGGCTGCGATCGCGAAGGTGTGGAACCCATACCTCTGCGATCGAAAAAGGGGAAGCTGCGATCGCATAGAGCAATCAACAGCCCAGAAAAATCCTTCATTGAGATCGCAACCCACATTCTGCGATCGCAGAGAAGGAAACCAGATAGCAGAAATTTCTGGTTTTCTAACTTAGCTCCCGGGGGTCTAAAACACACCCGAGCCCCTCGGAACCCTGTCCAAAAGCATCGGCAAGTCTGTATTCATGATACGGACTCACTCGAACTCTCGGAACATGAAAAACAACAACGAAATTCAAAATCAAACCCCAAAACCAAATTAATCAAACTTAAGAACTTTGAAATTCTAGAATTCACTTCAACGCGCCGAACCGACTTAAACTACTCGGAATGACTTCAAATTTTGCAAACAAGTTATAAATGACACAACGGAACTATTCCAGGACTCGAAATTTCAATCGGACCTCAGGAACATAAAATCACCTTTCAAACCAAATTTCAAATTCTTTAAAAACCTGAAAACTTCATTAACTCCAATTTTCCTCATTTTGATCTAAAACCAATCAAATTAAGTCTGTTTCTTTCCACATTTCACAGATAACTTGAATAACACATATTGAACCTGCTGCGGGCTCCGAAATCGTAATACGGGCCCGGCAGCACAGGTTTCACATCAAGGTTCGTTTTCATAAGCCTTTAATATTTTCATAAAACAATTTTCTTCAAAAATTCATTTCTCGGACTTGGGTCCTCGGAATTCGATTTCAGGTGTACGCCCAAGTCCCATATTTTCCTACGGACCCTCCGGGAAAATCGGATCACGGATCCGGGTCCGTTTACCAAAAATGTTGACCAAAGTCAACTTTATTCAATTAATTACAAAAAATTAACTCTTAAATCAAGGTTTCACATAAAGGCTTCCCGGCTACGTGACCGGGCTGTGCACGCACATCGAGGGGAGATTGATGGAGGCTTTCAGGCCTCGAAACACAGTCCAAATTTGATGCACAAAAGATGACCCCTTTTTGGGTCATCACAATCGGCATATATATATATATAGGATATACCTCTTGTGACTTAAACTGTTAAATTGATTTAAGGACGTCAATTGTTAAATGTTTTCATTAATAAAGGCTTGTCAGTTGATTGGGGAAAAATGAAAAGGAAATTACTTATTTACTTATTTTCTGAAATTATTCGGATTTCAGTGCCTTATATATATATATTTGTTGCTTAACTGCCTTCACATGTCTACTGCTTTCAACATATTCTGTCCTATTTATATTGTTGGAGCTTAGTGAGTGTGAAGTTGACCTCTCGTCACTACTTCTTCGAGATTAGACATGATACTCACTGGGTATATATATGTGTATGTACTCATACTACACTTTCTGTGCATTTTGTTGCACATGTACCTTTATAGTACATTGATTGATTTGGGGACTTATACGGGCTCCATTCATCCAGTGGCGTTCCACAGCTGCTGGAGCTCCCTTCTATGTACTTACATTTTATATTTATTGCCTTTCTCCAATTTGTCTTTTGAACAAGCGTTGTATTATTGTATAAATTCTTAGAAATTACTCATGGACTTGTGTCACCGGGTGCTGGGGATGTCTTGGTATTTTTTTTTTGTATTAAGTTAGTTTCTTGCCGTATTTAAATTACGAAATTTATTTAGTTAATAATGAAAATGCAAGAAGAGTCTTCGATTCGAAAATGTTAAGCAAAAAGTTGTTTGAACTAGTTCAGGGGCCGACTTGCTTGACAGTGGTGTCCGGCGCCATCACAACCCATAGGTTTTGAGTCGTGAGAGGAGGGGTTATGCATGCTTAGCTTAGGTGATGGGTAGAAGATATGCCTATAGGACTTTATTTGTGCATTAGATAACTTGTATATGCCATGCATCTCACATGGTAGAAATCCTGTTTTAGGTCTTTTCACTTTCAGCATATTGTCATCCTCATTTCACAATCCTGATTAGTTAACAGCACGCCTAATAAACTGTCATAAGGCCATTACTGCATTTCCATCTTAGAAACCATGTGTTAGGAATCTCTATGTGCATTAGATATTATGTTGTTTAGGATCTCATGCTTGTTTGAATTGAAAATTGTTAAAACGCCTAATTAGCATGCTTAATCTAATAAAATACGGTTAGTCTACTTGAAACATTTTCTGAAAATAAATTCTTAAAAATCAGAATAAAAAATATGCATGTTCACCTTTTGAGATAGTTAGGCAATGTATACGACGCCTAGGCAAACTCTAGGCCTAATGCGTATTAAAATCAAATCAATTATGTTCTACTAGTTTAATCAGCCTCTTTTAACCTTTTTAACTCTGCCGCTCCCATTCTTTATTTTGCCTCTATGAAGGTCACCCTACTTCTTATTACAACTCCTCTATATATATTTTTTTAAAATATTGAAGTCGTGCACTTGCTTACACTTATGATTTTCTGGTTCTTCAACTATTTTTTTAAAACTGTTGTGTTGTAAAGCTACTTCACTCCGCTCTAATCGTGCCATTCTGAGTCCTTGCTCTGTCAACCTGCTATTTTGACACAATTTTACCACTGTTTTACTATAATTCACTTTTTTAACTACTACTCTTTGTTAAGCTACTGCATTTGGTCGCTTCTCTTTTAAAATCACTATATCACTGCAAACCATGCTTTAATGATTTTCATCTGTATTTTTCAGGAAACTTTCAATCCCCGTATATTTTCTCTAAATCTTACCGTTGTCTATAAACAACTGCATTTCTTTAAATCAACCATTTTCTGAATTACTCAATTTAAGTTGAATTGTCTACCTCATCGCTAAGTCTTTTTCAAAGCAGATCCTTTTGCAACTTATTGATTTCCCTCTAAACTCCTGTTTTAAACTTCCGTCATTGAGACCTTAAGTGTGTTTGAGACGTGCTACTTATATGTCTACCTGTTGAGGGATCTGTGAGCCTTTATTTGCCTCTATGTGTTCCCTTATACGTACAATCCTACTTGTTATGCATGCCGCCTAGTATTTTATCCTTTAAACCTAGGGGTCCAGCCTAGTACTCACCCTGTAGGATTAGTAGTCCTAAATACCATCCAGGACTTATAGAATGGACGGGTAATGGCACGCAATAAGCATTCGTAACCAACACACGCATTTTAAATAACCTTTACGGGGAGGGAAGGGTAGAATACGAATATGATGACCGGTGTACTAATACAACGTGTAGCCGCCTCTTCGATGTGTGACATACCGGGTATTGCATTGATGTGATCTGTATTACTTTAAACCTAGGATAGTTTCTTTTTTAAATTTTTATATTTATGCTTTCTCCAAAACCTTTAATGATTTTTATGCTTGTTTGAAATCCCCTCTTATATGAACCTTACTTGCTACTTGCTCACCATCAAAATTTACAAAGCTTATTGGTTGGGATATTAAGGGGTGCCTAACACCTTCCCCTTGGGATAATTTCAAGCCCTTACCCAATCTCTAGTAACACAAACTAGTTCATGAGTTATCAACTCTAGGTGCCCTCACGCACCATAAAAATCGTTAGGTGGCAACTCTTCCTTAAACCCTTTCTTTTAAGGAGTTGTCCAGAATGTCATAAACCCGATCTCTCCGTACCTAACCCGTGCAATAGAAAAGGAGGGCGCGATATGTGGCCCTGAACCTATGGGTAAAACCAACACTGGCACCGTAGTCAAGGCTGACTTGAGCTTCTGAAAGCTCGCCTCACACTCATCTGACCACCTGAACTGGGCACCATTTTGAGTCAACCTGGTCAACAGAGCTGCAATTGATGAAAATCTCTCCACAAACCGACGGTAATAGCCTGCCAAACCCAAGAAACTCTGGATCCCTGTGGATGATGTGGGCCAATCCTTGACCACTGAAATCTTCTTAGGATCCACCTGAATACCCTATGCTGATAAACATGACCCAAGAATGCAACTGAACTCAACCAAAACTCACATTTCAAAAACTTAGCATATAACTGAATGTCCCTTAGAGTCTAGAGAACAACTCGAAGATGTTGCCCATGCTCTTTCTGGCTGCGGGAATAGATCAGAATATCATCTACGAATACAATCACGAATAAATCCAAATAAGGCCTGAACACTCGGTTCATTAAGTACATTAAAGCTGCTGGGGCATTTGTCAACCCGAATGACATCACTTAGAACTCATAATGCTCATATCGAGTGCGAAAAGCTATCTTAGAGACATCGGATGCCCTAATCTTCACCCGATGGTAGCCAGATCTCAAATCAATCTTTGAAAATACCTTGGCACCCTAAAGATGATCAAACAAGTCATCAATCCTCGACAATGGGTACTTGTTCTTGATGTTAACCTTGTTCAATTGTTGATACTCTATGCACATCCTCATCGATCCATCCTTTTTCTTAGCAAACAATACTGGCGCAACCCAAGGTGAGACACTAAGCCTAATAAAGCCTTAATCAAGAAAATCCTACAATTTTTCTTTCAATTTCTTCAACTCTAGCGGGGCCATACGATATGGAGGGATAGAAATGGGCTGAGTGCCCGGTACCAAATCAATGCAAAAGTGAATATCCCTGTTAGGTGGCACACCTGGCAAGTCACCAGGAAACAACTTTGGAAATTCACGGACAACGGGCACAGAATCCATAGAAGGAGCCTCGGCACTAGAATCATGAACATAAGCCAAATAGGCCAAACACCCCTTCTCGACCATGCGCCTAGCCTTCATATAAGAGATAACCCTGCTGGAAAGATGACCAGAAGTCCCTCTCTACTCCAGTCGAGGCAACCCCGACAATGCTAAGGTCACGATCTTGGCATGACAGTCCAATATGGCATGTTAAGGCAACAACCAACCCATCCCCAAAATGATATCAAAGTCCACCGTATCAAGGGGTATGAGATCTACACTGGGCTCAAGACCTCCAATAACCATTACACACCAACGGTAGACACGATCTACCACAATAGAATCACTCACAGTATAGACACATATATTGGAGTACTCAGAGAATCACGTGGCATGACCAAATAAGGAGCAAAATAAGATGACACATAGGAGTATGTGGACCCCAGATCAAATAAAACTGAAGCATCCTTGCTGCAAACTGATGCCATACCTATGATAACTACATCGGACGCCTCAGCTTCAGGTCTGGCTGGAATAGCATAACATCGGGGATGGGCCCCTCAACTCTGAAATACATCCCTGGGACGACCTCCTGCTGGCTAACCTCTACCTCTAGTGGCCTGGCCTCCACCTCTAACGGCCTGACCTCCACCTCTAACACCTCGAGCCCTACCTCTAGTTGGCTGGGCTGGTGGTGGAACACCAGGTGCAGGAACCATGGCACGGGAATTGTGGTGCTGAGAACTGCTCGAGGCTTGAGGGCAGAATCTAGTAATGTGCCCCGGAACACCACAAGTATAACAAACTCTTGGGTGCTGAGACTGCTGACCTTGAAACTAACCTTGATGACCTGAGTAACCACCCTGAAAACTCTGGAACGGCAGTGCACTGATAGGAGCTAGTGGTGCACTATAGGGAAACTAATCAGAATACTGCATGTGAGAACCACGACCACCTGGAGCACTGCGAGAAACTTGAAGTGCTGAATGGAACGGCCTAGGATGATGGCCCCTACCAAAAGAATCGCTGCCTCCAGATGAGGCACCACTGAACCTGCCAAAATAACGAGGTTTCCTGTCAGAACCCTGACCACTCCCCTGTAATAGAACCATATCAACTCGCCTAGCCACATTAGCTGCATCCTGGAAAGAAATATCACTCCCTGTCTCCTTAGCCATCTGCAATCTTATCGGCTGAGCTAGTCCCTCAATAAATCTCCTCACCCTCTCTCTCGGTGGGAAGTATCATAATAGCATGATTGGACAAGGTAATGAACCCGCTCTCATACTGAGTGACGGTCATAGAACCCTGCTGGAGACGCTCAAACTGCCTCCGATAATCCTCTCTCTGAGTGATAGGAAGGATGTTCTCAAGAAATAACTGAGAGAACTGAGCCCAAGTCAAGGCCGGTGATCCATCTGGTCTAGCCAAACAATAAGCACTCCACCAAGTCTTGGCGGAACTTGACGGACGAAAAGTAGCAAAGTCGACTCCAATGGTGTTACATCTCGTACCTTAGCATTAGGATATGCCGTAGTAAATTCACATGAGTTCGAAAGGATTAACGAGAATATTTTATAGGAAGAATTTTAAGTAGGTGGAAGTAGAACAGTAATGATATGGAGAGTCATAAAGACTGACAATATTGGTAGGCATAAAAGGTATTATAAACAAAAGTTGAAATTGTATAGAGTTGATAAGGCTGTTGTTATTTCTAGTTTGCTGAAAAACATCTTCAATAATAGAAGAGAACGAATATCAGAACATAATTTCGTCCAAATGTTTTTGTTAGATATTATACTAATGTGGTATTTTTCTTTTTAGTGGAGTATTTTAGTAAAAGTTTTATGAGTATTTTTGGATAATTACTATTATTACTATTTTCGAATATGGTAAATTATACACATAATATAGGAAAGTTATGAGATCTTCTTAATTGCAAAGATAGAAATTATTTTCTCACAATAGAATAAGGTTATCTTTTTAATGTTTTAAAGATTTAGCATACGAAAATTTGTACTCTTTATATGAGGTTAGAAAAATTATAAGTTGAAAAAAATTATGTATTTTTAAATGGATGTTTTAATAAATAACAACGTATGTATTTATTTTACTTGGTACTACATAACCGTAATAGTATGGTGTATAAAGTGTATTAATAATAAGTAGAATTTTAAGTAATTTTAGACAATTCTTAATTATGCGGATAATTAATATTATCAAAAATATTTTGAATAAAAACATAACGTGACGGATTTTGCCTTAAAACAATTGTGACTCACGCATAATTAATACATGTGGCGATCTTATGGACTTTAAACAAAAAGGAAGGGTTGCCGACGAAGTGTAAAAGAATGAAACATCTTGAAAAATCCACAACTTCTTCTTAGATTCAAAATCTATTCTTCTACTTCTCCTACTCCGGCAAACAAAAATCAGCCACTATCTTAATTAGCTCATTTTGTGTTCTATTTATTTTATATTTCTTCCAAGGTCAACCTTTCCCTTTTGTTTATGCAACTCATTTCTTGGAAAATTCTTCAACACTTGCATTAATTATACATATCCATCACTTATTTGTCCCTTATTTTCTCGTCTTTTCTAATAATGTAGTTAGTGAGCGCTAAGGAAAAAATTGGCTCTACACTTTTGCTCCATATACCTTCACGTAAAATATTGTGAAAGCTTTTTGCTTACAAACTTAATTTGACCGTGCAGTTGTCGTTCGAAATTTTTCTTTAGAATCTCTTATTGCTCACCTTTCTTTTTAGAATAGAAATGGAACATGAGAAGAGAATATTTGTTTCCATTGTTTTAATTTTTACCACAGATGTATCATCTACAACTTTCTCAAAATACACCAAAGATTCTCCAAGTGTGAATGAAACCTACAAGAACACTACTTTCTTGCAACTTCTTCTACCCATCGTATCTATTAGGAATAACTAAAAGTCTTGCCTTACAATTTATTATTTTGGTCAAGATTGCATTTTTTTTTACCGAAAGGTGTCAAATTCTCTCATTCTTACCTGGCTTAGCCAACTATGAAAAACCGACTGCGTTTTGTGATCAAATGGTGTCTCAGATTAGGGTATTCTCAGTTGAACAAAATAGTGATCCAATCCCAGTTGAGGCAACCACACTAGATATCATTGATGAGGTTTTTCAATGAGAAAGCCAATAAGTTTGTGGCCACGTATGTTAAGACTATCCCTTCTTTCTTTTTGGCATGATCCAAATAATACAAATGAACGAGCTTCCAAAGGTACTCTACTCTTAGAAGCTAGCAGTACTTACATTATTTCCCTTATTATGGAACAAATAATGTTGAGGTTGCTTCTCTTATTCTTATATTATCAATATTGTTGGTACTTCCTGATTCTTATAAGATTCTTGATGAAGAGTTAATCCTAATAACGTATATGGAGAATATCAATCTTACGTCACTCCGAAAGCTTCAGAATATGATTCGATTGAGTCCTGCATGCATTGTATATATACGTATTTATTTTACTCTATCGAGCCGTGCTATAGTCGTCTGGGTATGGCACCTATTGTGCAACCACTGATCAGTTGGATTTAACGAGTCCTCTTTGAGGCCGGGTATGATATGATAATGATGATGCCCACAGAGGATGATGTTCTAGGATGATGATGATGCCCACAGAAGCGGATATTTTTAAAAGATTATGTATATATATGTATCATGCATTTCAGGTTACAGTCTCTTAGAAGCACTCAAATGCTACAGGTTGTATCTTCTACATCTCTCTTTACATTACTGTTCTTAGTTATGCTTTTCTGCTTACATACTCAGTACTTTATTCGTACTGACGTTTCTTTTGATTGGGGATGCTGCATTTCATGCCCGCAGGTTCCGATAGACAGGTTGACAGTCCTCCTAGTAGGCTATCAGCTCAACGGAAGGTGTTGGTGCACTCCACTTGTTCCATAATTGCCTATTTGGTCAGTATAATTGGGACATGCATTGACTGGCATGGCGGGACCCTGTCCTGATCTTTTTGGTGTTTATGTATTCTTAGAGGCTTTGTGGATAGAGGTTCAGTCTGTACCGTATGTCAGAGGCCTTGACGGCCCATGTGTATTCATGTTTTAAAAAAAGGGTTTAGTGATACAATGTTTTTTTTCACTTGCAATTGTACATTACGAGCTGTGACCATGTTGGCCCATGATAGTTACAAAAGGAATGAACGAGTTACAAAGTGGTTTGCTCGGGCTAGTTTGGTACCGGGTGCCAGCTACGCTTCCCAAGGTTTGGGGCGTGACAAATGATCTCCACTATCCCTATTTTCCGTAGAACCTCGTGGCAGTTATCCAAATAGTCTTGGGGATCCTCTGAAGATGCACCACTATAAATAGTAGTAAAAAGCCTGGTTAACTTGTCCAACCTCAACAAAGCATCAACAGACATAGCTGCTCCATCACGGTCTGAGCCACAACACCTAGCTAAAATCCCCCAGCTGTCTGAGTTGCTGGAGTCTGAAACTGAGAAGCCATCTGCTCCAAAGTGCGAGTAGCGGAAATATGGGATCCTCCCCCAGCCTGAGAGACGGCTAGTGCTGCAGGAAGTAAACCTGCCTGAACGACACTCTCCATAAGGCCCACTAGATGGACTAGAGCATCCAGGAGTACCGGGGTAGCGATAAACCCCTCGGGAACCTGAGCTGGCCCTGCCTGAGCTGTCTGGGGGGAAACCTTGTCAACAAACTCTACTTGAGGCACCGCCGCTGGTGCTTCTACTCTGGGCTGAGTTCTGCCCCTACCTCGGCCTCTAGCACGGCCTCGACCTCGTCCTCGGCCCCTCGTAGGAGCTTCCACTAGGGACTCGGGCTGCTGATCAGTGGATGAAGAAGTACATGTTCTCGCCATCTGCGAGGAATAGAGTAGAAATTCAGTTAGCATTAAGAATTCAAATCGCACGACAAAGAAGAATAGATATGATGTCATTCATAATCTCTGTAGCCTCTGGGGATAAGCACACACGTATCCATACCGATCCTTCAGACTCTACTAGGCTTGTCCGTGAATTGTGAGACCTACGTAACCTAGTGCTCTGATATTAACTTGTCATGACCCGAATTTTCCCACCGTCGGGACCGTGATGGCGCCTAACACTGAACCCGCTAGGCAAGCCAACGTTACTGATTATTTTACCTTATTCGTTTATCTATAACACTTATCAACATTATAATAAAGTCAACGGAAATTAAAATATGATAGAACGGAATATCACGGTTTGATTTAATACTAATACTAAATCCAAAACAAAAGTACTCCTTGAACAAGTGTCATAATCTCACGGACTATCTATGAATACTACAATTAGGGGTCTGAACAAAATATAAGTATACATCTGTCTCAGAAGTAAATAAGAAGAGAATAGAAAAACAATAGGAGGGGACACCAAGTCCTGCGGCCGCCTGCAGGACTACCTCAGGGTCTCCACTGGACTGAAGGCAGTAACCACGATCTAGGGTCCGAAGGGTCCAGTACCGGTATCTGCATAAAAAGTGCAGAGTGTAGCATCAGTACAACCGACCCCATGTACTGAGTAAGTGTTGAGCCTAACGCGAAGTAGTGACGAGGCTAGGACACAATAACCATATAAACCTGTACAGTTTAATCATATACGAAAAACAATAATCATAACAAGAAATAAGCAGATAAATACAAAGGAAAGGGAAAACATGTTGAGGGGAGGGAATATCAAGTGATGAAAATAACGAAGTAAAGTGAAAAAATAAATATCAACTTAAAACAATAGAAACAATAACACAAACACAAGTGCACGACATCACCCTTCGTTCTTTTACTCTAATCCTTGTTGATACCCTATTTTTCCTCAATTTATTTTCAAACTTGCATGTACGCTTTCAAAATCACTCTTTTTAACAATGAGTATTTTTTTTCCTATTTCTCCATATCTTTATTAAATTATTTTCATGTTTATGTAATATTTCATATTTAAATAATTATTCATAAATTATGTTACAGATAATTTCAAATGATTCCCACCTCGATAGGCCATTTTTAATCATTTTTGTCCATAAGGATTCAATTATTTCAAAATTGGCCAATTGGGTATCATTTAATTTTAATTACAGTGATTTTGTAATTATAGCCCAATTGCATACTTTATGTTGTTTTAATGTGAAAATAATTTATTTTTTATATTTAACATTATTTAATTACTATAATTTCATCTATTTTAACTCAATTTCATTTTTTGTACAATTATTGGCTGTTTATTTAATTATTTATCTATTTTTGGGGTATTTAATATCTAGCCACTTTTATTTTAAAATCTAGCCTTAATTAAATACCCAACCCAAACGCAATTTCATACCCAAACGCAATTTCATACCCAAACCAAATTAAAATACCCAACCCAGACCCTAAAACAACTCGACCCAACCCCCTAATTAATTTGAGTCGTTGATCAAATTAGATCAACGGCCTAGATTCAATCTTCCTAAAATATCTCTCACCTACCCCCTTCCCCGTCTTTCATTTTCGAGACAGTTACTTTGTCTCTTCCTCTCCTCCTTCTCTATAGAACCTTCTGGGTTCTCCTTCTTCTCCGATGACTTTCCCCGTCTCTGCAGCCACTTCCAGTTTGACCTCATTCGACCACTATCCCCCTTGAAGCCTTATCTCTATGGACTCTTCATCTCTGGGACCTTCATGGGTCCTCACCATGCCAGGACCACCACTGGAAGCTCCGCCTAGGGTTGTTTCCGGCCATCTCCGATGGGTTTAGACTAGATGGTGTTCTCATCACCATTGTTCCTTAGTTTCACAGCCAGGTTCCTTTTACTTTCTCTGGTTTCTTATGAAACACTAAACCTCTTAAAACCTCTGTATTTTAACGATTCTCAACTCATTCGTTTATGTTTTACGCTATTCTCGCCTAGATCTTTAAGATTCATCAAGTTTAAAACATTTCTGGGTATTTATTTTTGTTAGGGTTTTCTCTAAGTCTCTTCTATACTGGTTCGAACTAATTTCAACTTGTATGTCTGAGTTTCTCTCTCGTATGATTACTGATTCCATGCTCTTACTACTTTTAACTTATTTTATGATGAAAACCCTAATTCTCTTGGACTTCTATGTTCGTAGCTTTGTGCTGTTTTGACTTCTTGACTCTTGCTGATTTTTCTATGACTATATTGCTACGAGCCAGGAATTTTTAAGGCTTTTTACCTACTTACTTCATATGTGTTTCTATCTCTAGCCTCTTATTGCCAATCTTGTCAGGCCTGTATGTTGCTACTACTGTTTGCCTTCTCTATTTATATGTTCAATAATTTTCTCCTAATCGATGTTGATTCCACTATTGTTAACAAGTACTATATGTTTGTTTGGGTTGATTGACTGCCATTAATCTCCCCTTGATTGGAATCTCTAAATCAGGCCCTAATTGTTCACTCTATTTCCTAAATCTTTTCCTTAAATCAATTCTTGTCTGACTTCTTTTACTTAGCCTATGAGTTTTACCATTTGAATGCCAATCCCTTAGTTTAAGGGAGTAATTTGCCTTGATTAGTTGGTTAATTGATTCCGAGATTCTTTGTTACTTAACAGACCTGGGTTGTTTCCTTATTTAAGTCCTTATGCTGACTTTATTTTCCTTATATGGCTATGTGTTTGAATCCCTTGACTTAAGGGAACAGTGTATTTCCTTGCACTGATTGATTCTGTCCTTTTTTACCAGTGTCTTTTACTACCTATTTGCAACTATAAATACTCTATCTCTTTCAATGACACACAGACACATACTTGTGTTCTTCTCTCTTATCAATACTACTCTAAGCTCTGTATTTTCTTTTCTTTGCTCTGCTATTGTTTTCAATTGGCCGGCTATAAACCTAGGCCAATATTGTTCTCATACTTGGCTCTTTCATTCTGCTGCTCTCTCTTGTTACTAGTATGTCCTGATTAATCCACAAGGTTACAAACCAATGTGGTTGTTACTATTTCAGTATGTTGTATTCCTAGTTGTTTTCTACCTATGCTTCTACTGTTCTACATGAAATTGATGCCCTGTTTTCCCTGATGATACTTGCCATGCTCAACTCATTACCTGTTTATGGTTAAGCCAGTATTTGTTATGAGTTGTACCAATTCTTGTATACATCTGTTTGGTCATTTCTGTTCTTGTTCAGTATTATGTGTGAACCTTCCTATCCCTGGTTCCCTGAAATTTTCATCTTCAATATTTGACTTGCATGCTTATATGACTGTTACTTGCTCTTAATTTCATCTATCACAACTGTCTTCTTTTACTGTCTCCTGTTATTGTCTAAACTTGGCCATTTCTAGGTCTCCTGAATCTCTTTGATCCTGTGTATTCACGCTTAGGGATTTTTCATAATGTCTCTGTATCTCTTGGTGTTATTATGTGATCTATTTCCCTTTTTGCCTCATTATCCTTGTGTGCAATTCTATATTGCTGAACTGTTGATTAATGTTTCTGTCTATTTTAAGTTAATCTTTCAAAAAACTAACTCTCCAGTTTAAAAAAACTCTTTTCTTAAAACTATGAACTTTCCTCTCTTCCCTGCACTTACACTACTCCTAGAAAATTAGGTCCTACCCCCTTCGTGTGAGCATTGCCTTGAGTACCCCTGAGTACTCATGGAACTTTAACACTCAAGGCTGGTAATTCCACACTGTACTTTGTTAAAATCATGGCAATTTCCCTGGGTGCTGGTATTGGCCAGGGATCTATAGGGCCCTTTGGGAGCTTTGTTGCACCCAGACCTTTAAGGTGGTGGAACTCGAAAAGGGTGAGGCTGGGAGATTGGGGTTGGTTGAAGGCTCCCAATAGAATAACTTCTTATTTTCTTTTTTTCATTAATGTTATTCATTATTCAGGTTTGTAATAATTTGTAAACAAATAATTGGGGGTGGATAGTGAATTTGGGAGGGGTTATGCATGCTTAGATTAGGTGATGGGTAGAAGACATGCTTATATGACTTTATTTGTGCATCAGATAACTTGTATAGGACATGCATCTCACATGCTAGAAATCCTGTTTTAGGTCTTTTCACTTTCAGCATCTTGTCATCCTCATTCCATAATCCTGATCAATTGATAACAAGCATAATAAACTGTCATGAGGTCATTATTGAATTTCCATCTTAGAAATCATGTGTTATATATTTAACAAATCTTGAACTCGTGCACTTGCTAACACTTAAGATTTTCTGGTTCTTGCACTATTATGTTTTCAAACCGTTGTGTTGTAAAGCCACTTCTAATCTTTCCATTCTGAGTCCTTTCTCTGTCAACCAGCTAGTTTTTATACAATTTTACCACTCTTTTACTATAATTCTCTTTTTAACTACTACTCTTTGTTAAGCTACTGCATTTTAGTCATTTCTCTTTTAAAATCATTATATCACTACAAACCACGCTCTAATGATTTTCATCTGTATTTTTCTGGAAACATTAAATCCCTTTATATTTTCTAAATCTTACCGTTGTCTATAAACAACTGCATTTCTGAAAATCAATTTTTTTCTGAATTACTCAATTTAAGTTGAATTGTCTACCTCATCGCTAAGTCGTTTTCAAAGCAGATCCTTTTGCAATTTACTGATTTCCCTCTAAACTCCAGTTTTAAATTCCCATCATTGAGACCTTAAGTATGTTTGAGACGTGATACTTATATGTCTATCTGTGGAGGGGTCTGTGAGCCTTTATTTGCCTTTATGTGTTCCCATATACGTGCAGTCCTAGTTGTTATACATGTCGCCTAGTATTTTATCCTTTAAACCTAGGGGTCCAGCCTAGTGCTCACCCTGTAGGATTAGTAGTCCTAAATACCCTCCAGGACTTACACAATGGGATGGGTAATGGCACGCAATAAGCATTCGTAACCAACACATGCATTTTAAATAACCTTTACGAGGTGGGAGGGTAGAATACGGATGTGACGACCGGTGCGCTAATACCACGTGTAGACGCCTCTTCGAGGTGTGACATACTGGGTATTGCATTGATGTTAACCATATACTTTAAACCTAGGACAGTTTCTTTTCAAATGTTTATTTTTATGCTTTCTCCAAAACCTTTAAAGATTTTAATGTTTGTTTGAAATCCCCTCTTATATGAGCTTACTTGCTACTTGTTCACCGCCTAAATTCACAAAAACTAATTGGCTGGGACCCACATTTGTGGATCTTGAGGGGTGCCTAACACCTTCCCCTTGGGATAATTTCAAGCCCTTACCCAATCTCTGGTAACACAAACTAGTTCATGAGTTATCAACTCTAGGTGCACTAACGCACCATAAAAATCGTTAGGTGGCGACTGTACCTTAAACCTTTTCTTTTAAGGAGTTGTCCAAATGTCATAAACCCGATCGCTCTGTACCAAACCCGTGCGTTAGAAAAAGAGGGCGCGACAACTTGGCGACTCCGTTGGGGATTCCCTAGGCTTGTACCATTACAATTTGCTCTGTGAATTTGGACCTTTAATTTTCAGTTAAATGCTTACACCTTTTCCCTATTCCCCGTTATATGTTGTTAACTGTTTACTTTTTACAAGTATTTATTTCACCCGAACATAACCGACATATCTTCATGTTTTCTTTGTAACCGCTTTCATTATAGTTGTTGTATTTTCTTTCCTCAACGTGAAAATATATGCCTATATGTTTTAAGGCTTATTATTGCATATCATGTTCTGCATTCATATTCCACTCGTGCCAAACAAATCCTATAGCAACGCTTACAATGAGTGGTTGTGCTATTCCAATATTATCACCCCCTAAATTCGGAAAGGCGTATTTATAGTAAAACTAGTCGATCAGCGGTGAAGTCGACAGTTCCGTGCCTTCCCCCTTGAGTTGTTCGGTAAAGGGTACTAGTCTAAAACCCTAATAGAAACCTTACTCTATTGTATGTTGCATGCATCATGGTCAAACCTATCTTGGCTCACGTGTTGTCCGTACAATAGCCTTTAAGTAGCCTTGTCCAATGTCCATTGGGTTTCCCTAGAACCCCAAAGGACACCTTCACGTTCTGTGCATTTATTTGGAGAACTTAAATGCGCATGCTAATTATTGATGTTAAATAGTCGAGTCCGGTGGGGGTCAGGGCCTAACTTGTTTACTTCGCAGAAATGAGGCACGAGGTCCCCAGATTTGGCATGGTCACCAACATCCATCCAAAACTTCTAAATTGGTGGGAAGACTTGCACTCAAGCGACAAAACAACAGTCAGAAAACACCTAGGCAACTTGCCCTCTCTCCTGGACATTCAGCCTAATAACATGGTGATAGAAGCTGCCACCTTATTCTGGGACTGTGATCGGTCAGTTTTTCGATTTGGGAACAATGAGATGACACCGCTGCTAGAGGAGATAGGGGGGTTAGCTGGTTTGCCTTGGGAGTCTCAGGGGTTATTGATGCCTGAAAACCAAACAGGTCGGGGTTTTCTCAAGATGATGGGACTCAAGAAGAATCCGATTTAGTTTACTTGGATGACTCGTACATCCCCTTTGACTATTTGTACGAGAGGTATGACCGTAGTCAGTCTTACCGCACATACTAGGAAGAGTTCGCCCTCACCTCTCTAGGACACATTCACCGCCGGGTATTCATCTTCATATTCTACTTTTTGGGATTGATGGTCTTCCCGACAAAGAAGGGGACAATCCACACTAGAATGGCTATAGTTACCAACACTTTGATGGAAGGGATCGACAGATGGGATTTCAGCATTGTACCTATGATTGTTGCTGGCATATACCGAGCTTTGGAGAACTGTCAATGAGGAGAGCAACATTTTGAGGGTTGCAACCTGCTACTTCAGCTTTGGCTCACTGATACGCTCAATTTACACCTTAAAATAGGGTAAGCGATCGTTGTCAAATATAGTAACCCAACGAGGTTGGGGTCGAATCCCACAGAGAACAATATGAGGGCGTTTAGGAATGCTAGAGAATTATCACTTATCGTGCAGTGCCAAACAAATATGATTTTGGGTTTTTGATAATTGTTTATA
>ML265946.1:0-44247 GCA_005239495.1 Nicotiana undulata | reverse complement strand
CAAGGAAATGAAGAAATAAACATAAATGGGTAAGAAATACTTAACCACAATGGTGAAATCTTCAAGACCCAAGTGTGTGTGCAAATCCCTAGCTTCAAAACTTGTTGTTATCTACTCAAAATATATTTACAAAGCTCAATATATGTTCAAAAGATGTAAAAATTTGGTTTCCAATCGATCCCTAAGATGTTGCCCAGGTATGGTTTTTATAGAGGGCCAAAAATTCGAGTGAAAAGTGGACACCCGTCGGGCTGATATGCGATCGCATCCCTGTCGCATATCAGGGATGCGATTCGCATCTTAACTCCTTCCGTCGCACATCAAAACCCTAGGTCTCAGAGGGTCGTCGCATTTGAGATATGCGGTCCGCATTAGTGATGTGCGATCGCATTCATGCGTCGCATTTACAATGTAGCTTCAGGCATCAGGTGTTGATGCGACTCAAATGCAAACCGCATTTGCGATATGCGGTCGCATATCGGACCGCATTTCACTCATTATACTTGACTCAACTTTCTGTTGCGGTATGCAATCTCTGGGCTCGAAATGCGATTCGCATGTTGCATATGCGATCGCATTCGGCCATTGCTCCCCTCTTTTCTCTTCTTTACTCTCTTTTGCTCAATTTCACTCCAATTTGACCTTAACCACTTCATTGCATCATTTTCCTGCAAATAGAGCAATTATACACTGATAGTAACCTCAAATACCCATTAAGCAGCACAAAATCTACTGAAAAGAGGCTAAAATGAGTGGTAAAATTGCGACTCATCACTCAAAGAGCATTTGCAAAGGGGTGACTACCATCAAGACATACATAGGAGAGTTTGGGATGATCATGTTGCTTTCCATCATCCAAAGCGTATGAACTACATCGCCGACATGTTTGCACAGCCAGATGCCAATGGATGGGTTGAGTTATAGAAAACTCTGACCGAGGAACATATCCAATGGATGTTCGAGTGGTTCCCGACCAACGAATTCATCATTATTAGAGACACTCCATTCCTGATATTGATTGGTCTTAGAGGAACATACCCTTACGTCCCGATTCGCGTCATGAGGCAGGCAGGGAGGAAGCAAGTCGTCCCAACGGTCGAGAAAATGGGTCATCTCAGGGCGGACTTCCAAAATGATGACATCCCATATAAGTTTCAAGCTCAGCAATTGTGGCACTGCAGGATCCGGTTGGAGAAAGATACTATCGAGCCCGGCAGGTATCATGCTAGTTGCCCTCCTTACTATTTGGGATGGTTGGAAGATAACTGGGGAGGGAGTATTGAGCCAGGGTTCGCTCGAGGACATAGGGTCATAGATGAGAAAGCCGAGGCAACAACCAGGCTCCACCAGCTTTGGAAAAGGCTCCGTAACTGTGAAGAAGATCATCACAAAATCCACATAGCCAACAAGAAGCTGATCGAGGAATGGAAGGACATGGCCATCACTTCCACCCAGAGGCTAGCACACATGGAACGAGGCATAGTTGACCTGGAGGAAAAGTTTCTTAGGAGGATCGAGACTTGTCAAAAGACTGAGGGAGCGGAAGCAGGAATTTTAGCAAAGACCTACTTGCTGCTGGGACTCCACGAGATGGGAATGTTGATCAAGGCAAGGAGAGGTGACGAGTCTGGGAAAGGTCTTTCTGGGACCAAATAAATAGGATTTGTCTTTACTTTGCTTTTTGATGTAATAAGGCCACTGGCCATTAGTGACATTTTATACTTTTACATTCTTAGAGTCAAGTTGGATTTGTCTATTTTATTATCAATAAAATGAGGCATTTAGTATTTAAGTTCTCCAAATTAATTTGTCGTTAGGCCTACCTCGGGCATAAATAGGATCCCCAACTTAGGACGCGTTTTACATTTTCGCATTACGTGTTTAAATTACCGCAATATTCTTCATAATCTTCACTAACTTCACGACATTTTTGTTAGTTATTATCCTTCCCCAAAGGTTAGTTCGTGCACTTTGGCATCAACAACTTATCGCACAAGATCAAAGGGCCCTCCTCCTACTCCTCCTCCCAGTCCTCCCAAAGGAAAAAAGCAAGGGTAAAACTAAGATGGCAGATGCAAGCGGTACTAGAAAAGACAACATGGATGAACAGGTTGAGATCATTGATGGTCAAGGTATTCAGGTTCTACACGAGGGTATGTCTCCACTAGAGAAGAAGCTGCTAAAGTTCCAAGAGGAACTTGATCAAGTTAAGAATTTGGCCCACTTGTCATTCTCCCTCAACGTCCTAGACATTCACTTCCCAAATGATCTGAACCCCACTTTACCACAAAACATCCCCAAACAACCCAATCACCTTAAGGATCCCATTCCACCAGCACAACGCAACACATGTCACTACAACACTCTTCCTCTCCAGGATCTGACGTGAGACCACTTCCAGGTTTATGATAACCCCATTTATGTGGAAACCATAGCTCATTCCATACCGCATAATCATGAGTCTGATGAGAAGGATAAGCTCATCAAGAATCTGACCTAGGAACTCAAGAAATTGACCAAGCGAGTTCAGGGCGTCGAAGGAGTTAAAGGGGTTGAGGGATTAAACTATAAAGATCTTTGCATACAACCCGATGTTGAACTGCCCGAGGGGTACAAACCTCCTATGCTCGAGATGTTTGATGGTACTGGTGAACCAAGAGTATATCTGAGGACTTACTGCGACAAATTGGTCGGCGTGGGGAAAGATGAAAGGATCCGCATGAAGCTCTTCATAAGGAGTTTGAAAGGTGATGCACTATCCTGGTACATCAACCAGGATCCAAAGAAATGGATCAATTGGGTGAACATAGCTACAGATTTCATGGATAGATTCAGATTCAACACAGAGACTGCACCGGATGTGTTCAACATCCAGAACTTGAAGAAGAAACCAACAGAGACCTTTTGCGAGTATGCTACCCGTTTGAGGTCAGAAGTTTCCAAGGTCAGACCAGCCTTGGAAGAAGAACAAATGAAGAAATTCATTGTGCGCGTTCAGGATCCTCAGTACTATGAGCGACTGATGATGGTAGAAGGGCACAAGTTTTTTGATAAAATCAAGTTAGGAGAGCGAATCGAGGAAGGCATAAAAACGGAATGGTTGCTAATTTTGACTCAATATAGGCTACTAATAAAGCTCTACAATCCGGTGGTGTGTCCAAGAAAAGGGATATAGGAGTCGTGATGGTGATACAACAAGCCAAGTCCCCTCCCAAATACCAAGTACACCCCGCACCTTCCTTCATATACCAACCAGCTCCAAGCTACCAAGCACCGTCGCCTCAATACCAAACACCCTCGCCCACCTACCAAAATCCACCATCCACATATCATACTACCTCGCCTAGATACTCCCAACCAGCTCCTGTCTATAATACCTAAAATTACCAACCTTCTCAGTATCAATAACCACCTAATCGCCAAAACTTCTCGAGACCTCACCCAAACTTCGACCGTCGTCCACCAAAACAGTATACTGCCATAGCTGAACCCATTGACCAATTATACGTAAAGCTTAAAGCCGCTGGTTATGTCACACTCGTTCCTGCTGTCGTCCCTGAAAACCCTACTCCTTGGGTCAACCCAAACAAAGTATGTGCTTACCATTCCAGCATGAAGGGACACACCATCGAGGAATGTCATTCTTTGTAGGACGAGATACAGACCCTCATAGATAACAAGATGATTGAGCCAAGGACCCTACTCCTAATGTTCGCATTAATCCGCTGCCTGACCATAAAGGCGGTGTCCACATGATTGAGGTTGAAGATGATTGTGATCCCGAGGGATCAATTGGGCTAATTTCCGAGGGTGATCCGAAGAAGCCTGCGATTACTCTTAATCCGACCATGGTCCAGATGCAGCCATCTGAGGAAGTTGAGGTAAGCATGTCCATTCCACATGAGTTTGAATCAAGACAACCCGCCGAAGCAAAGGCCCCAGGACCGATCGAAGTCGAGTTTGTACGACCGTTTGAAGTTGGAGTCCAGCCATCTATAACATATATTCCTGCAAGAATAAGAATGACCACACCTATCCTGTGGCAATGTCATCAACGACACCCTTTTACTCAGACGCCATTCCATGGGACTATACCGTTGAAGCAAGGAGGAAAGGTAAAGGAAAGTCTAAAGAAGCCATCGCTGCACAGGGTATGACGAGAACTGGAAGAGTTTATAACCCCGAACATTTGGCCGAGAATAGCAAGCAGGCCAACAATCGTCCCCCCATCATTGAAACAAGTTCAGACGATCAGTGGAGAAAGATACAAGCCAAGGAATACTCAATCCTCGACCAGTTGAACAAAATGCCAGCTCAGATATCCATCCTCTCCCTGTTATAAAACTCTGAAACTCAAAAGAGTGCTTTGCTAAGGGTGCTGAGTGAAGGATACATGCCAGACAATATGGCCAGTAGGGAAATGGCCAACATGGTGGGCCAGATACTGGAAAGTCACAAGATCACTTTCCATGAAGATGAGCTTTCGCCCAAAGGACTAGGACATAACAGAGCACTACACATCACTGTACAATGTGAGGATCATTTCATCACAAGGATCCTAATTGATGGGGGTTCCAGCCTCAACATCTGTCCGGTGGTCACACTTAAGAGATTAGGAAAGAGTCTACATGAGATAAAGGAAGGAGATCAACGTAAAGGCCTTCGATGGTTCGCAAAGGTCCACCATGAGAGAAATCACCTAATGCTTACAGATGGGACCAACTTGGTTCAATGTGGATTTCCAAGTGATAGATATGCCTGCATCCTACAACTTACTGTTGGGACGACCTTGGATCCATGGTGCTGGGCCGTGGCATCAGCCCTACACCAAGCTGGGAAGTTTGAATGGAATCACCAAGAGGTAATCATTCATGGCGACGGTAGCAACCATATCTACGGTCGCCAGACCTTTTTCGGTCATCGATGGAAGGAGAAAGTTGGGAGGAGAAATCTATAACAACGTAGGACGTGTTAGTGCCATTAACAAAGACAAGTGGTGGGGCAGAAATACCGAAAGCATATTGAACTGGAAAGGGTACGAGCCGGTAAAGGGCTCGGTAAGAATCTCCAAGGAATAATAAAGCCAATAACACTCAAGAAGCACGGTACTACTTTTGGTCTAGGGTACGAGTACACTTGGAAGGAGTTTAATGACTGGTCTCCACTATGGCGCGGCCCCTATTACCCATTAAAGCAGCCAATACCCCACATAGAGAAAACGTTCCAGCCAGCTGACATCACATATGGTACAGACGAGGAAGGCACTAGCGGCAATAAGGGATCTATTTCTAGATGATGAGGACATGGACTATTGTGTCATTCTTGAAGAGGAGGAGGAAGGCCCTTCCATACAAGTCGTGAGAAAGGGATCATATCTCAACGATTGGTCCGTCAGGACAACCAAAGCCCGTCGAGCATGGAGTAGCAAGGCTAACAAAACAAGCATTATTTACAGTTTATTTATTTAAGGAATTTGCTTCTCGCATTTTTTATTTTCTGCAAGAAAGAGCTCCCGTGTTTAAACTATTATTCAATTTATCAAAGCATTTCCAGTTTCTTTATTAATTTCATATTTACTTGCCACTACTTTCCTCCCCATTAGTTTATTTTATACAGCATTACTATTACTTATCTTGATGAACCGACGACTGTGACCTGCAACGAGGCAACGCAACAAACGGATTCCGAGTCAGACGAGGATGATATACATGAGTATATTAATAAAGAGGTCGAGAACGTTGAGAATAGACCTAAGTCTAACTCGGACGAGACTGAGGTCGTCAACCCGGGAAACACAGAGATCGTCAAATAAACACGCATCAGAATTCATCTGTAGCCGTCAGAAAAGGAGGAATATACGAAATTCTTAAGGGAATATGAGGACATATTTGCTTGGTCGTATGATGACATGACTGTCCTCAGCACATCTATTGTGGCCCACAAACTTCCAACCAATCCAACATGCCAACCCGTGAAGCAAAAGCTCAGGAAATTCAAACCAAACATGAGCTTGAATATAAAAGAAGAGGTCACAAAAAAAATCAATGTCGGGTTCTACGAGTGGTCGAATATCCTACATGGTTAGTTAACATTATTCCTGTACCAAAGAAAGATGGGAAGTTCAGAGTCTACGTCGACTACCGGGATCTTAACCGGGCCAGTCTGAAAGACGACTTCCCCTTGCCGAACATACACATCTTAATTGACAACTGTGCCAAGCACGAACTACAGTCCTTTGTAGATTATTTTGCTGGTTACCATCATATTTGGATGGACGAGGAAGATGCTGAGAAAACGACATTCATTACGCCGTGGGGAGTGTATTGTTACAAGATGATGCCATTCGGTCTGAAGAATGTAGGGGGCACTTACATGAGAGCTATGACTACTATATTTTATGACATGATTCAAAAAGAGATCGAGGTATATGTAGACGACGTCATCATCAAATCAAAGAAAGCTGCTGATCACATGGAAAGTTTTTGATAAAGTTCTTCAATAGGTTAAGGAAATAAAATCTGAAACTTATCCCCGCAAAGAGTGCATTCGGGGTTCCTGCTGGCAAGCTACTAGGGTTCATTGTCAATCATCGAGGAATAGAGCTACATCCATCAAAGGTCAAAGCCATCCAAGAATTGTCGCCACCAAGGAACAAAAAGGATGTTATGAGCTTCTTGGGATGACTCAATTATATCAGTCGGTTCATAGCCCAGTCTACCGTCATTTGTGAACCAATTTTGAAAATGCTAAGAAAGGATGCTGCCACCAAATGGAATGAGGATTGTCAAAAGGCCTTCGACAGAATCAAAGAGTATCTCTCAACACCATAAGTCTTGGTACCCCCAGAGCCGGGTAGACCTCTATTACTCTACCTGGCCGTGTTAGATGGAGCTTTTGGTTGCGTTCTCGGGCACCATGACGAAACATGGAGGAAAGAGCAAGCAATTTACTACCTCAGCAAGAAGTTTACTCCGTATGAGGTCCGGTATTCTCAATTAGAGCGCACATGTTGTACTTTGACCTGGGTCGCACAGAAGCTGAGGCATTACTTCTGAGCCTATACAACATACCTCATAACAAGGATGGGTCCGCTCAAGTACATCTTTCAGAAGCACATGCCCACTGGCAAGCTGGCTAAATGGAAGATATTGTTAAGTGAGTTCGACATCATTTACGTAACTCAAAAGGCGGCCAAGGGACAAGCATTAGCCGATCATCTTGCTAAAAATCCTATGGATGTAGAATATAAACCATTGAAAACGTATTTCCCCAATGAATAAGTATCATTCTTAGGAGAGGACATTGCAGAATCCTACGACGGGTGAAGGATGTTCTTTGATGGAGCAGCAAATTTCAAAGGGGTTGGTATTGGAGCAGTCTTAATTTCAGAAACCAGTCAGCACTACCCGGTATCCGCCAAACTCAAGTTCCCCTGCACGAACAACATGGCTGAATATGAGGCCTGCATCCTTGGGATCAATTTGGCCATCGACATGAATATTCAGGAATTAT
The DNA here is from genome assembly GCA_005239495.1 of Nicotiana undulata. Classification (NCBI taxonomy): domain Eukaryota; kingdom Viridiplantae; phylum Streptophyta; class Magnoliopsida; order Solanales; family Solanaceae; genus Nicotiana; species Nicotiana undulata. The sequence goes on along the minus strand of ML265946.1, from coordinate 36,735 downwards.
TAGTAATTGGTGACTCAGACTTATTGATACACCAAGTCCAACGATAATGGGCAACCAAAAATTCCAAGATACTGCCATACCTACATTGTGTGCACAAAATTGAGAAAGAGGTTCACAAAGATTAAATTCCCGCACGTTCGCAGAATCTAGAATGAGTTCGCCGATGCATTGTCTACCTTGTCATCTATGATGCGGCATCCAGATAAGAACTTCATTGATCCTATCCCGGTGGGGATTCAAAATCAGCCAGCCTACTGCACCCACGTTGAAGAAGAATCAGATGGAAAGCCTTGGTTTCATGATATTAAGGAGTACTTGACAGAGGGATAGAACCTAGAGCTTGCAAATGCTACTCAAAAGCGCATCTTCGAAGGTTATCGAACAAATTCTTTCACAACGGAGGAATCCTATATAGGAGGACTCCCGATCTAGGTTTACTAAGATGTGTCAAGGAGAAGGAAGCAACAAAGCTGTTGGAGGAAATACATGCTGGTACATGCGGTCCTCATATGAACGGGTTTGTTCTAGCAAAAAAAATACTTCCGGCTGGTTATTTCTGGATGACCATGGAAACAGACTGCACCTAGTATGTCCGCAAATGCCATTGGTGTCAATTACATGGGGATATGATAAAGGTACCTCCCAGCGAGCTTAATGCAACAAGCTCACCATGGTCGTTCGCCACCTGAGACATGGACGTCATTGGACCAATCGTTCACGCAGCCTCCAATGGACACAGGTTCATTCTTGTTGCCATTGACTATTTCACCAAATAGGTCGAAGCGGCATCATACAAAGCAGTTACTAAGAAGGTCATGGCCGCCTTTGTCCGCGACCACATTGTCTGTCGGTTCGGAGTTCCAGAGTCAATCATCACCGACAATGGTTCCAACCTAAACAATGATTTGATTAAAGCAATGTATTAAACCTTCAAGATCAAGCACAAGACTTCTACAGCATACAAACCTCAAATGAATGGAGCCGTTGAGGCTGCCAACAAGAACATCAAGAAGATATTAAGAAAAATGATTGAAAAGCACAAGCAATGGTATGAGAAATTGTCATTTGCTCTGTTGGGGTATCGCACCACGGTTCTCACGTCAACCGGGACAACTCCTTACATATTGGTATACTGTACAGAAGCCGTCATTCATGCTGAAGTTGAGATTCCATCTTTGAGAATCATACAAGAAGCTGAGCTCAGCAATGTAGAATGGGTAAGAAGCCGATATGAGCAATTGGCCCTCATAGATGGGAAGAGGATGAACGCGGTTTGTCATGGTAAGCTATATCAGAATAGAATGACGAGAGCCTTCAACAAGAAAGTCAAACCAAGACGATTCACACCGGGGCAGCTGGTGTTAAAGAAAATCTTTCCTCATCAAGACGAAGCAAAAGGGAAATTCTCTCCCAATTGGCAAGGCCCGTACAGGGTTCACCGAGTGCTAACAGGAGGAGCACTCATACTGGCAGAAATGGATGGAGAAATTTGGCGTAAACCAATCAATTTAGACGCAATCAAAAGCTACTATGTGTAATTGATATGTTTCTATCAGTGTTATAAATTGAACTACACTTGACCTGATTCCCGTTTAAGAGGGGATACGTAGGCAGCCATGTGGGTTCGATCACATTTTAATAAACTTTTCATTTTCCCTCACGAATGGAAACTGGGCTAGAATTTTGGGGAGGGACCTCAAAATTCCAAAGCGAGGTGCAGCCGAGCACCGCACCAGTAACAACCAGAAGCCTTCACCCATTAAACTAGGGAAGAATTTTGAGGAGGACCCTCAAATCTCCGCAATAAAAGAGGTTGCAATGTCGCCGGTTCATCCAAAGAAATTATTCTTTTTCAATTATATGCTACATCATATTTTATAAAACCATGCATATTTATTTCTCAAAAACAACTTTTTTTAGCTACGCTACCCCTGTGGTACAAACAAAGTCATCATCGAGAAGACAGGCCGATCCGAGCCAGCGGGGATACGAACTAACCCTCCCCTTTGCAGAACTCACGAATTTTCTTTTGATGCAGGCACCAATAAGGTGAAAGCCCAAGACATCCCATTATCCCCACAAGACGCATGCTTCTCAAGGATACTCTCTCAAACTCATCGCACATGCCAACGCTTACTATTATAATCATTGCAAATGATACTTCATTCACAACAATCGTATCACCGCACTTTATCACCACTAAGATCTCTTACTGTCGCTTTATTTTCTGCATTTCCATAAGGCTACCATTTAGCCTTCCGAGGTTAAGCTCTACCTCCATCTGCATTCGCATCTACATAAGGCTATCATTCTGCCTTCCGAGGTTACGTTTTACCTCCATCTGCATTCACATCGGCATAAGGCTACCTTTCTACCTTTTGAGGTTAAGCTCTACCTCTATCTGCATTCGCATCTGCATAAGGCTACCATCCTTCCTTCCGAGGTTAAGCTCTACGTCCATCTGCATTCAAGCTACCTTTGTGCCTTCTGAGATTAAGCCCTACCTCCATTTGCATTCGCATCTTTGCATAAGGCTACCTTTCTGCCTTCTGAGGTTTTATGCTACCTCTCCTGCATTTTATTTCCTGCATTGCATAAGGCTATCATTCTGCCTTCCGAGGTTCTATACTACCTCTCTCTGCATCTTACTTTATTATGATAAGCTCCTTTCTATCTTTTCAAATCAGTCACCTTTCGTTACGTTATTTATTTACGCTTTCTTTCGGATTAAGCTCTACCCTCTTTCTATTCGCAAATCGCAAGACTAAGCTCTGTCTTGCCAACATCATACTCGCATTCTTCATGGGCTGAAATATCGCCAACTTTTCCAAAGGCGTCATCGTTCAGAGGCACCATCTTCATGGCCCGAGAACATCATTTCATGGCCTAAGAATCTCATTTATTCAACTTGCATATCATTATTCAAAGGCATCATGGTTTGGAGGCACCATCCTCATGGCCCGAGAACATCATTTCATAGCCTACGAATCCCGCGCTAAGCGATTCATGGTCGAGGGCATCATGGTATAAGGACATCATCCTAATTGTCCAAAGACAACATTCATGGTCCAAGGGGAACTTGCATCATGTTTATATTATGCACAATATACATTTGTTTTCTAGTTGCAGGTAACCCGGCCATAACAGCCAACCACGCAGGAGCAGACCGCTCCACTTCGCCGACACAACCCCGTAAGACCTTCCTACTTTTACCCTATCTCTCACCTTATGTCCGTTCTTGTGAAACATCACGGAATATTTTGCCGATGATTCCGGAACTACATACGACCTGATTCTTGTAAAACCATGAATATGTAGGCCACTCAGAAACCAGGGTGCGGCCAAATTCTATCCCGCAGTTTCATCTCGGTCAAAATTGGCCATCATATCTTTACCCGAAAACTCTTTCATCCTTCCCGGGTAAAGTGGGGCAGCTGTTGATACCCAATTTTTTCTCAAATTATTTTCAAACTTGCATGTACGCTTTCAAAATCACTCTTTCTAACAATGAGTATTTTTTTCCATATTTTTATTAAATTATTTTCATGTTTATGTAATATTTCATATTTAAATAATTATTCATAAATTATGTTATAGATAATTTCAAATGTTTCCCACCTCGGTAGGCCATTTTTAATCATTTTAGTCCATTAGGATTCAAATATTTCAAAATTGGCCAATTGGGTATCATTTAATTTTAGTTACAGTGATTTTGCAATTATAGCCCAATTGCATACTTTATGTTGTTTTAATTAAAAAAATATTCATTTTTATATTTAACATTATTTAATTACTATAATTTCTTCTATTTGAACTCAATTTCATTTTTTGTACAATTATTGGCTGTTTATTTTATTATTTATCTATTTTTAGGGTATTTAATATCTAGCCACTTTTATTTTAAAATCTAGCCTTAATTAAATACCCAACCCAAACCCAATAAAAATACCCAACCCAGACCCTAAACCAACCCGGCCCAACCCCCTGAGTCGTTGATCAAATTAGATCAACGACCTAGATTCAATCTTCCTAAAATATCTCTCACCTACCCCCTTCCTCGTCTCTCATTTTCGAGACAGTTTCTTTGTCTCTTCCACTCCTCCTTTGTCACGATCTGAAATCTCACCTTCGGGCCATGACTGCGTCTAACGGTGAAATCGCTAGACATGCCAACGTTTGAACTAAGTAAAACTCGTTAGCAACTAAAACGAGCAAGTTAACTAAGGCATCTATGGCCCACAATGAGAAATTTAACAAATAACCAAAATATGACATAGCAGTTTCGAAATTAAACCCATATACAAATCCCAGAACTGGTGTCACATATTCACGAACTGTCTAAGAGATTACTAAAAATAAAGGTCTGAAAATAAGAACATTGGATTGTCTTTGAAATATAAAGTAAGACAGAGCTGAAAAATGAAAAGTAGAAGGTGACGCCAAGGCCCACGAACGTCTGCGGGTCTACCTCGATGTCTCCTGTATGAACGGAGTGATGCTCCGACCGTTAGTGATCACCGGGTCCGGCTGCGTAGTCTACACAACATAAAGAAGTACAGGTGTAGCATCAGTACAACCGACACCATGTACTAAGTAAGTGTCGACCCTAACATCGGAGAAGTAGTGACGAGGCTAGGACCAACAAAAACATATGTACCTGTGCAATTTTATTTAATAACAGGAAAAATGGCGACAGAAATAAGCAAGTAAGACAGATACGGGGAGCACATGCTGGGTTAAAAGGGGTAACAATATGCTAGCACGGTAGAACAGGGTAATAACTTAAATGCAAAGATAAACGCAAGAATTTAACTTCTCAAACGTATAATGAACAAAAAAAGGCACGGCATGTCCCCTCATGCACAACCTCACAATCACTCGGCACGAAATGTCCCCTCGTGTGTATATAATAACACTCGGCACAGAATGTCCCCTCGTGCATAACCTCACAATCACTCGGCACAGAATGTCCCCTCGTGCGATGAATAATCAACGATCAACACGGCATGTCCCCTCGTGTGATAAGTAACAAACAGTCAGAACGGCATGCCACCTCGTGCGACACATAATAAAACAAAGCAACAATATAATGTGAAAGTCAGCATTAAGAAGTCTCAAGTGCATGGAAATACTCAATACAATTCTATTGTCCCGGCAGGGAGAAAACACCAATTACAATTCAACAAATGCCCGACAAGGGTCTCAGCTATAACCAACCTCGCATCAGAAATACAATTTTAACAGTGTAAGCCTCAACTGAAACAAATAACTCAATAACTTTCCATGTCATGAAATAACATCAAGGTATCACTTTTAATTCACCAATTACTCATAGTGCGGAGAATAATAAGAACACAGTAAGTTTCATCACAATTGACTCACGGGCATGCTTGATCGCAACGCATAGGCACTCGTCACCACGCCTATACGTTGGACATGAGTTACACATAGAAAATAAGACTCTATACCTAATACCTCAAGCTGAGGTTAAGCCAAACACTCACTTCGCAGAAATGCAAGTCAAGCCTCAATCACAGCCTTCCCTCTCGAATCCAACTCCGAATCGATAATATCTAGACACAATGGATTTATTAACATCAATAAATACTTAATAAACCAATTCCCAAGCCTAATTACACATTTCATACTATTCTTCCAAGAATACTAAAATTCGACCCCGAGCCCACACGTTCGAATTTTTTTGAAAATACATGAAGGAATCCATTACCCGGAGTCTAAGGATTGAATTTTTGTAATTTATACCAGAACTCATGGCCTAACATGGAAAAACCAAAAAATTTGAAGAACCCTAAAGTTTACTACCTAATTCTATGATTTTTAGATGATTTAGTAGTGAATTTAACTAGAAATTAATGTTAAGATTAGAAGTTTATGGGGTTTTAACTCACCTCTTACAGTGGGTGGTCGTGGAAGGTGCTGCCCAAGCTTGGATGCTCTCAAATGGCAGTTGAAGATGGATAAAAATGAAGAAAACCCAAAATTTTTGACATTTAAGAGGGCTGCCAACAAAGGGTTTACGCACCTGCGACCTTAGGACCGCAGGTGCGGTCTCGCACCTGCGAGGAATCGATCGCCCCTGCGGAAGAAGGGCCTGGGCCCCTGGGCTCGCACCTGCAGAGTTGGGAGCCGCACCAGCGGTACCGCTCCTGCGGAGGAAGAGTCGCGCCTGCGATGGATTTCGCACCTGCGAAGGCTGGGACCGCAGGGGCGGTCCCGCACCTGTGGCTGGGCAACCGCAATGCGGTCACACCAGCTGCTGTGCACCCGCAGTGATTTTTGCTGGTTTTTTGCCTCGCACGGGATTCGGAATGAACATGGGCCAACCCGAGCCCCCGTACAAAAATACCAACAAGTCCCAAATCATTAAGCGGACTAGCTCGAGCTTACGGAACACTCAACACAATGCTAAAACTTAAAATTACCCTCCAAAACCCCTAAATTCAACACTTAAGAACTTGGAATTCTAGGATTTTATAACGATGCGCCGAACCGACCCACACAACTTGGAACGACCTCAAATTTCACAGACAAGTTATAAATGACACAACGGAACCATTCCCGATCTCAGAATTTAATTCGGACCTAGGGAACATAAAATCCCCTTTCAAGCCAAAGTTCAAATTCTTTAAAACCCTCAAGACTTCATTAACTCCAATATTCCTCATTTGATCTGAAACCAATCAAATCAGGTCCGTTTTACAGCAAATGTCACAGATAGGACAAATATCATATAATAAACCTGTTCCGGGATCCGAAACCGTAATACGGGCCCAATAACACAGTTTTCACATAATCATTCAATTTCAAAGTCCTTTATTATTTCTAGAAACAATTTTCTTTAAAAAAATCATTTCTCGGGCTTGGGACCTCGAAATTCGATTCCGGGCATACGCCCAAGAACCATATTTTCCTACGGACCCTTCGGGACCGTCGAATCACGGGTTCGGGTTCGTTTGCCAAAAATGTTGACCAAAGTCCACTTTATTTAATTATTCAATTCTAAAATTCCATTTTTATCAAATTTTCACATAGAAGCTTCCCGGCTACATGCTCGGGCTGCACACGCATATCGAGGTGAGATTAACGGAGGCTTTCGGGACCTCGAAACACAATTTAGCTTAATTAACTCAGGATGACCTTTTGGGGTCATCACAATCTCCACCTCTAAAACCACTGTTCGTCCTCGAACAGACATAGAAAAGTACCTGAGTCTGAGAAAAGATGGGGGTAGCGATTCCTCATATCGGGCTCGGACTTCCAAGTAGCTGCCTCGGTAGGCTGACCCCTCCACTGAACACGGACCGAAGGATAACTCTTTGACCTCATCTGGCGAACTTGCCTATATAATATGGCTACCGGCTCCTCCCCATAAGTCAGATCCTTGTCCAATTGGACACTACTGAAATCAAGAACGTGAGATGGATATGCAATATACCTCCGGAGCATGGATACATGAAACACTAGATGCACTGTTGATAAATGCGGTGGCAAGGCAAGTCTGTAGGCCACCTCTCCTACCTTATCTAAAATCTCAAATGGACAAATGTATCTAGGTCTCAACTTGCCCTTCTCTCTGAATCGCATCACGCCCTTCATAGGCGACACTCACAAGAACAGCTGATCTCCTACCATGAAAGCCAATTCTCGAACTCTACGATCTGCATAACACTTCTTCCTAGACTGAGCTGTACGAAGCCTATCCTGAATAATCTTCACCTTATCCAAGGCATCCTGGACTAACTCAGAACCCAATAATCTAGCCTCTCCGGGCTCAAACCATCCAACTGGAGACCGACATCGCCTACCATACAACGCCTCATACGAAGCCATCTGAATGCTCGATTGGTAATTGTTGTTGTAGGAAAACTCTGCTAAAGGCAAGAACGGATCCCATGAACCACCAAAATCAATAACACATGCCCACAACATATCCTCCAAAATCTAAATAATGCGCTCGGACTGTCCGTCCGTCTAAGGATGAAATGCTGTGCTCAACTCAATTTGAGTGCCCAACTCTCTCTGAAGTACTCTCCAAAAATTGGAGGTAAACTGAGTACCTCGGTCTGATATGGTAGATAAGGGCACGCCGTGCAATCTGACAATCTCCCTCATATAGATCTGAGCTAACCTCTCTGTTGAAGATGAAACCGCCACCGTAATGAAATGTGCTGACTTGGTCAACCTATCTATAACAACTCATACTGCATCAACCATCCTCGGAGTCTGTGGGAGTCTAACTACAAAATCCATCATAATACGCTCCCACTTCCATTCGGGAAGTTGAATCTGCTACATCAAACCACCGGGTCTCTTGTGCTTATATTTAACATGCTGACAGTTCAAGCACCGAGCCACATAAGCCACAATATCCTTCTTCATTCTACGCCACCAATAGTGCTGCCGCAAGTCCTGGTACATCTTCGCGGCGCCCAGATGAATGGAATACCGGTAACTATGTACCTCCTGCAATATTAACTCACGAATGCCATCAACATCAGGAACACATATACGACCCTGCAATCTCAAAACCCCCTCAGCATTAACTGTGACCTACTTGGCACGTTCGTGCTGGAACGCATCCCTAAGGGAACACAAATGACGATCCTCATACTGCCTGGCGCGAATGCGATCATATAGTGAACAACGAGCGACGGTATGGGCCAAAACACCACCACCCTCAGAAATATCCAACCTGACAAATCGATTGGCTAACGCTTGAACATCCAAATCCAAAGGTCGCTCTCCCAGTGATAGATAAGCCAAACTACCCATGCTGACTGACTTCCAGCTCAAGGTATCGGCCACCACATTGGCCTTTTCCGGATGATAGAGAAGAGTAATGTCATAATATTTCAGCAACTCTAACCACCTCATCTGCCTTATATTCAATTCCTTTTGCTCAAACAAGTATTGCAAACTCTTGTGATCAGTGAATACCTCACACGGTACCCCATACAAATACTGCCTCCAATCTTCAAGGCATGAACAATAGCTGCAATCTCCAAATCATGGACTGGATAGTTCTTCTCATGAATCTTCAACTGACATGAAGCATAGGCTATAACCTTCCCATCCTGCATCAACACTACACCAAGCCCAACTCGCGAAGCATCACAATACACAGTATAAGAACCCGAACCTGTGGGCAGTACCAACACCGGTGTTGTGGTCAATGCTGTCTTGAGCTTCTGAAAGCTCGCCTCACACTCCTCTGACCATCTGAACTGAACACCCTTCTGCGTCAACTTGGTCATAAGGGCTGCTATTGATGAAAACCCCTCCACGAACCGGCGATAATAGCCTGCTAGGCCCTAGAAGCTCTGAATCTCTGTGGCTGAAGTGGGCCTAGGCCAATCCCTGACCACTGGAACTTTCTTCGGACCCACCTGAATGCCCTCTGCCGACACTACGTGGCCCAAGAATGCCACATAACTCAACTAGAACTCACACTTAGAAAACTTGGCATACAACTGCCTATCCCTCAGAGTCTCGAGGACGACTCGAAGGTGCTGCTCGTGCTCCTCTCGGTTGCGAGAGTATATCAAAATATCATCTATAAACACGATTAGGAATGAGTCCAAATAAGGCTTGAATACCCGATTCATCAACTCCATAAAAGCAGCGGGGGCATTAGTCAACCCGAACGACATGACCGAAAACTCAAAATGCCCATAACGAGTGCGAAAAGCTATCTTAGGCACATCAGAAGCCCTAATCCTTAGCTGATGATAACCAGACCTCAAGTCTATTTTAGAGAATAACGTATCACCCTGAAGTTGATCAAATAAGTCATCAATCCTCGACAAAGGATATTTGTTCTTGACAGTAACCTTATTCAATTGTCGGTAGTCAATACACATCCTCATTGAGCCATCTTTCTTCTTCACGAACAGTACTGGAGCACCCTAAGGTGAAACACTAGGTCTGATGAAGCCTTTATCCAGCAAATCCTGTAACTGCTCCTTTAATTCCTTCAACTCTGGCGGAGCCATACGATACGAGGGAATAGAAATAGGCTGAGTGCCCTCAGCTAGCTCAATACAAAAATCAATATCCCTGTCGGGCATCATACCCGGCAGGTCAGCAGGAAATACCTCTGGAAATTCACGAACCACGGGCACAGACTCCATAGAAGGAACCTCAACACTAGAATCACGAACATGGGCCAAATAGGCCAAACAGCCCTTCTCAACCATGCATCATGCCTTCATATAAGTGATAACTCTACCAGAGGAATGACTAGGAGTCCCTCTCCACTATAAACGAGGTACTCCTCGCAAGGCTAGGGTCACTATCTTGGCATGACAATCCAGAATAGCATAATAGGGAGATAACAAGTACATGCTCAATATAATATCAAAGTCAACCATATCAAGAAGCAAGAGATCAACCTGAGTCTTTAGACCACCAATGAATACTATGCAAGCACGGTAGACTTGATCTACAACTATAGCATCACCCACCGGTGTAGACACATGTACATTAGTACTCAAGGAATCACTGGGCATACTCAAATAAGGGGAAAAGTATGAAGACACATAGGAGAATGTCGAAACTAGATCAAATAACACCGACGTCTCTCGGCTACAAACTGAAACTGTACCTGTAATAACTGCATCAGAAGCCTCAGCATCTAGATGAGCAGGAAAAGCATAACACCCGGACTAAGCCCCTCCATCCTGTATATCTCTAGGTCTACCTGCTACGGGCAGACCTCTACCTCTCATGGCCTGCCCTCCACCTCTATGAGTCTGACCTCCACCTCTGGAACCACGACCACTACCCCTAGCTGGCTGACTGGGTGAGGGTGCACCTGATGCGGGAACCATGGATTGGGAACTCTGATACTGAGAACCACCAAAACCTCGGGGGAAGAACCTGGAAATATGCCACATACCACCGCAAGTGAAGCAAGACCTCGGCTGATGAGAATACTGACCATGGAACTGTCCCTGACGACCAGAATATCCACTCTGATAGCTCTGAATCGGCGGTGCACTGATGGACGCTGAAGGTGCATTGCGGGATACCTAGAGCGCCGAATGATAAGGCCTAGGAGGATGACTTTTGCCAAAGGAATCTCTGCCTCCGGATGAGGCATCACTGAAATGGATGAAATGTCGAGGTCTCTTGTCAGACCCCTGTCCACCGCCTTGGGATAATACCATCTCAATGCGCTTGGCCATATCAGTTGCATCGTGAAAGGAGATATCAGTACCCATCTCTCTGGCTATCTGATGTTTGACGGGATGAGCTAGACCCTAAATAAACCTCCGAACCCTCTCCCGATCAACGGGGAGTATCATAATGGCATGCCTGGCCAACATAATAAACCTGGTCTCGTACTGAGTGACGGATATGGAGCCCTGCTGTAGACGCTCAAAATAACTCCGAAGATCCTCTCTCTGAGTAACTGGAGGGAACTTCCCCAAGAACAACTCGGAGAACTGAGCCCAAGTCAGAGGTGCAGACCCAACTGATCTGGTCAAGCAGTAATCTTTCCACCAAGTCTAGGCGGTGCCAGATAAACAAAATGTAGAAAAATCAACTCCATTGGACTCCACAATGCCCATGTTCTGAATGACCTAGTAACAGCTGTCTAAATAATCCTGGGGATCCTCTGATGGTGCACCAGTAAATGTAGTCCAACCTCCACAGAGCATCTGGTGACATGGCTTCTCCCTCAACTGCTGGTGCCACAATACCTGACTGAACTACTCCGACCATCTGAGGTGCCGGAATTTGGAACTGGGTGGAAAAGTGCTCTAGCGTATGAATAGTAGGAGTCTGGGTCCCTACCCCACCTGAGATCCACATGGAGCAGTAGGAAGAAGACCGACATGAGCCACACTCTCCATGAGTCCAACTAAGCGGACTAGAGCGTCCTCAAGCATTGGCGTGGCAATGAACCCCTTTGGGACCTGAGCTGGTCCAACCGGAACTGTCTGAGTAGGAACCTCACCGGCAAGGTCTACCTATGGGTCCTCTACTGGAGCTGCAGCTCTAGCTCTGCCTCGGCCTCTAGCACGGCCTCGGCCTCGTCCCCTCGTAGGATCTGCAATAGGAGGATCAAGTTGTTTGTCGGTCGATGAGGAAGTGCGCGTTCTCGCCATCTGCGAGAGAGTAAAATACAGACTCAATTAGTATGCAGATTTCAACTGGCAGGACAGAGAATGAAAGATGTGAAGTTATTCCTAACTTTACAGCCTCTAGGGATAAGTACAGTCGTCTCTGTACCGATCCTCAAACTCTACCAAGTTAGTCTGTGAGTTGTGAGACCTAAGAAACCTAAGGCTCTGATACCAACTTGTCACGACCCGAAATCCCACTTTTGGTCCTTGACTGCGTCTAACGGTGAAACCTCTAGATAAGCCAATGGTTGAACTAAGTAAAACTCGTTATCAACTAACACGAGCAAGTTAACTAAGGCATCGATGGCCCATAATGAGAAATTTAACAAATAACCAAAATATGACATAGCAGTTTCGGAATTAAACCCATATACAAATCCCAGAACTGGTGTCACATACTGACGAATTGTTTAAGAGATTACTAAAAACAAAGGTCTTAAAATAAGTACATGGGACTATCTTCGAAATATAAAGTAAGACAGAGCTGAAAAATGAAAAGTAGAAGATGACGCCAAGGCCCACGAACGTCTGCGGGTCTACCTCGATGTCTCCTATATGAACAGAGTGATGCTCCGACCGTCAGTGATCACCGGGTCCGGCTGCGTAGTCTGCACAACATAAAGAAGTGCAGGTGTAGCATCAATACAACTGACCCCATGTACTGAGTAAGTGTCGAGCCTAACCTCGGCTAAGTAGTGACGAGGCTAGGACCAACAACAACATATGTACCTGTGCAATTTTATATAATAACGGAAAAATGGCGACAGAAATAAGGAAGTAAGACAGATACGGGGAGCACATGCTTGGGTAAAAGGGGTAACAATATGCTAGCACGGTAGAACAGGGTAATAAATGAAATGCAAAGATAAAGGCAGGAATTTAACTTCTCAAATGTATAATGAACAGAAAAAGGCACGGCATGTCCCCTCGTGCACAACCTCACAATCACTCGGCACAGAATGTCCCCTCGTGCGTATATTATAACACTCGGCACGGAATGTCCCTCGTGCATAACCTCATAATCACTCGGCACGGAATGTCCCCTCGTGCGTATATAATAACACTTGGCACGGAATGTCCCCTCGGGCATAGCCTCAGAATCACACGGCACGGAATGTCTCCTCGTGCATATATAATAACACTCGGCACAGAATGTCCCCTCGTGCGATGAATAATCAACAATCAACACGGCATGTCCCATCGTGTGATAAGTAACAAAAAGTCAGCATGGCATGCCCCCTCGTGCAACACATAATAAGACAAAGCAACAATATAATGTGAAAGTCAACATTAAGAATTCTCAAGTGCATGGAAATACTCAATACAATTCTATTGTACCGGCAGGGGAAAAATTACCAATTACAACTCAACAAATGCCCGACAAGGGTCTCATCTATAACCAACCTTGCATCAGAAATACAATTTCAACATTGTAAGCCTCAACTGAAACAAATAACTCAATAACTTTCCACATCATGAAACAACATTGAGGTATCACTTGTAATTCACCAATTGCTCATAGTGCGGAGAATAATAAGAACACAGTAAGTTTCATCACAATTGACTCACGGTCATGCTTGACCGCAACGCATAGGCACTCGTCACCATGCTTATACGTTGGACATGAGTTACACATAGCAAATAAGACTATATACCTAATCCCTCAACCTGAGGTTAAGCAAACACTCACCTCGGCTCCAGAAATGCAAGTCAAGCCTCAATCACAGCCTTCCCTCTCGAATCCAACTCCGAATCTATAATATCAAGACACAATGAATTTATTAACATCAATAAATACTCAATAAACCAATTCCCAAGCCTAATTACACATTTCATACTATTGTTCCAAGAATACTAAAATTTGACCCCGGGGCCACATGTTCAGATTCTTTTGAAAATTCATGAATGAATCCATTACCCGCAGTCTAAGGATCGAACTTATGTAATTTATACGAGAATTCATGGCCTAACATGGAAAATACCAAAATTCTCAAGAACCCTAAAGTTTACTACCTAATTCTATGATTTTTAGACGATTTAGTAGTGAATTTAACTAGGAATTAATGTTAAGATTAGACGTTTATGGGGTTTTAACTTACCTCTTACAGTGGGTGGTCGTGGAAGGTGATGCCCAAGCTTGGATGCTCTCTAATGGAAGTTGAAGATGGATAAAAATGTAGCTAACCCAAAATTTTGGACATTTAAGAGGGCTGCCAATAGGGGTTTCCGCACCGGCGACCTTAGGACCGCAGGTGCGGTCTCCCACCAGCGAGGAATCAATCGCCCATGAGGAAGAAGGGCTTGGGCCCCTGGGCTCGCACCTGTGGAGATAGGATCCGCACCAGCGGTCCCGCTGCTGTGGAGGAAGAGACGCGCCTGCGATGGATGTCGCACCTGCGAAGGCTTGGACCGCAGGGGCAGTCCCGCACCAGCTACTGTGCACCAACTGTGATTTTTTCTTGTTTTTGGCCTCGCGCGGAATCCGAGAGGCACCTGGGCCCACCCGAGCCCCCGTCCAAAAATACCAACAAGTCCCAAATCATTAAGCGGACTTGCTCGAGCTCACGGAACACTCAACACAACGCTAAAACTCAAAATCACCCTCCAAAACCCCTAAATTCAACACTTAAGAACTTGGAATTCTAGGATTCTATAACGATGAGCCGAACCCACCCACACAACTCGGAACGACCTCAAATTTCACAGACAAGTTATAAATGACACAACGAAACCATTCCCGGTCTCGGTATTTTATTCGGACCTCGGAAACATAAAATCCCCTTTCAAGCCAAAGTTCAAATTCTTTAAAACCCTCAAGACTTCATTAACTCCAATAATCCTCTTTTGATCCGAAACCAATCAAATCGGGTCCGTTTTACACCAAATTTCACAGATAGGACCAATATCATATAATAAACTTGTTCCGGGATTCGGAACCGTAATGCGGGCCCAGTAACACGGTTTTCACATAATCATTCAATTTCAAATTCCTTTATTATTTCCAGAAACAATTTTCTTTAAAAATTCATTTCTCGGGCTTGGGACCTCGGAATTCGATTCCAGGCATACGCCCAAGTCCCATATTTTCCTACGGACCCTTCGGGACCGTCGAATCACGGGTCAGGGTCCGTTTTGCCAAAAATGTTGACCAAAGTCCACTTTATTCAATTATTCAATTCAAAAATTCTCTTTTTATCAAATTTTCACATAGAAGCTTCCCGGCTACATGCCCGAGTTGCGCACGCATATCGAGGTGAGATTAACGGAGGCTTTTAGGGCCTTGAAACAAAATTTAGCTTAATTAACTCAGGATGACCTTTTGGGGTCATCACATCCTTCTCTATAGAACCTTCTGGGTTCTCCTTCTTCTCCGATGGCTTTCCCCGTCTCTCCGGCCACTTTCAGTCTCACCTCTTTCGACCACTAGCCGCCTTAAAGCCTTATCTCTCCGGACTCTTCATCTCTGAGACCTTCATGGGTCCTCACCATGCAAGGACCACCACTGGAAGCTCCGCCTAGGGTTGTTTCCGGCCGTCTCCGATGGGTTTTGACTAAATGGTGTTCACATCACCATTGTTCCTGAGTTTCACAGCCAGGTTCCCTTTACTTTCTCTAGTTTCTTATGAAACCCTATACCTCTTAAAACCTCTGTATTTTAACAGTTTTCAACTAATTTCTTCTATGTTTTATGCTATTCTCGCCTAGATCTTTAAGATTCATAAAGTTTAAAACATTTCTGAGTATTTATTTTTGTTAAGATTTTCTCCAAGTCTCTTCTATACGTGTTCGAACTTATTTAAACTTGTATGTCTGAGTTCTCTCTTGTATTATTATTGATTCCATGATCTTACTGCTTTTAACCTGTTTTATGATGAAAACCCTAATTCTCTTGGAATTCTATGTTCGTAGCTTTGTGCTGTTTTGACTTCTTGACTCTTGCTGATTTTTCTATGACTATATTGCTACGAGCCAGGAATTTTTAAGGCTTTTTACCTACTTACTTCATATGTGTTTCTATCTCTAGCCTCTTATTGCCAATCTTGTCAGGCCTGTATGTTGCTACTACTGTTTGCCTTCTCTATTTATATGTTCAATAATTTTCTCCTAATCGATGTTGATTCCACTATTGTTAACAAGTACTATATGTTTGTTTGGGTTGATTGACTGCCATTAATCTCCCCTTGATTGGAATCTCTAAATCAGGCCCTAATTGTTCACTCTATTTCCTAAATCTTTTCCTTAAATCAATTCTTGTCTGACTTCTTTTACTTAGCCTATGAGTTTTACCATTTGAATGCCAATCCCTTAGTTTAAGGGAGTAATTTGCCTTGATTAGTTGGTTAATTGATTCCGAGATTCTTTGTTACTTAACAGACCTGGGTTGTTTCCTTATTTAAGTCCTTATGCTGACTTTATTTTCCTTATATGGCTATGTGTTTGAATCCCTTGACTTAAGGGAACAGTGTATTTCCTTGCACTGATTGATTCTGTCCTTTTTTACCAGTGTCTTTTACTACCTATTTGCAACTATAAATACTCTATCTCTTTCAATGACACACAGACACATACTTGTGTTCTTCTCTTTTATCAGTACTACTCTAAGCTCTCTCTTGTGTTTTCTCTTTTCTTTTCTTTACTCTGCTATTGTTTGCTATTGGCCGGCTATAATCCTAGGCCAATATTGTGCTCATACTTGGCTCTTTCATTCTGCTGCTCTCTCTTGTTACTAGTATGTACTGATTAATCCACAAGGTTACAAACCAATGTGGATGTTACTATTTCAGTATGTTGTATTCCTAGTTGTTTTCTACCTATGCTTCTACTGTTATACATGCAATTAATGCCCTGTTTTGCATGATGATACTTTCCATGCTCAACTATTTACCTGATTATTGTTAAGCCAGTATTTGTTATGAGCTATACCTATTCTTGTATACATCTGTTAGGTCATTTCTATTCTTCTTCAGCATTATATGTGAACCTTTCTATCCCTGGTTCCCTGAACTTTTCATCTTGAATATTTCAGTTGCATGCTCATATGACTGTTACTTGCTCTTAATTTCATCTATCACAATTGTCTTCTTTCACTGTCTCCTATTACTGTCTAAACTTGGGTATTTCTGGGTCCCCTGAATCACTTTGATTATGTGTATTCATGCTTAGGGATGTTTAATAATGTCTCTGTATCTCTTGGTGTTATTATGTGATCGATTTCCCTTTTTGCCTCATTATCCTTGTGTGCAATCCTGTATTGCTGATCTGTTGATTAATGTTTCTGTCTATTTTAAGTTAATCTTTCAAAAAACTAACTCTCCAGTTTTAAAAAACTCTTTTCTTAAAACTATGAACTTTCCTCTCTTCCCTGCACTTACACTACTCCTAGAACATTAGGTCCTACCCCCTTCGTGTGAGCATTCCCTTGAGTACCCCTGAGTACTCGTGGAACTTTGACACACAAGGCTAGTAATTCCACACCGCACTTCATTAAAATCATGGCAATTTCTCTGGGTGTTGGTATTAGCCAGGGATCCATTGGGACCTTTGGGAGCTTTGTCGCACCAAGGCCATTAAGGCTGTGGAACTCGAAAGGAGTGAGGCTGGGAGATTGGGCCTGGTTGGAGGCTCCCTATAGAATAACTTCTTATTTTCTTTTTTTCATTAATGTAATTCATTATTCAGGTATGTAATTTTTGCAAATGAATAATTGGGGCTGGATAGTGAATTTGGGAGGGGTTAGCATGCTTAGCTTAGGTGATGGGTAGACGACATGATTATAGGACTTTATTTGTGCATCAGATAACTTGTATAGGACATGCATCTCACATGGTCGAAATCCTCTTTTAGGTCTTTTCACTTTCATCATGTTGTCATCCTCATTCCATAATCCTGATCCATTGGTAACAAGCATAATAAATTGTCATGCGGTCATTACTTCATTTCCATCTTAGAAATCACGTGTTAGGAATTTCTATGTGCATTAGATATCCTGTTGTTTAGGATCTCGTACTTGTTTGAATTGCAAATTGTTAAAACGGCCGATGAGCATGCTTAATCTAATAAAATACGGTTAGCCTACTTGAAACATTTTTCTACAAAATATATTCTTTAAATTCAGAATAAAAAACATGCATGTTCACCTTTTGAGATAGTTAGGCGATGTATACAATGCCTAGGCAAACATTAGGCCTACTACGTATTAAAATCAAATCAATTATGTTCTACTAGCTTAATCAGCCTCTTTTAACCTTTTGAACTCTGCTGCTCCCATTCTTGATTTTGCCTCTATGAAGGTTACCCTACTTCTTATTAAGACTCCTATATATATATTTTTTAACAAATCTTGAAGTCGTGCACTTGCTAACACGTAAAATTTTCTGGTTCTTGCACTATTATGTTTTCAAACCGCTGTGTTGTAAAGCTACTTCTAATCATGCCATTCTAAGTCCTTGCTCTGTCAACCTGCTATTTTTTATACGATTTTTCCACTCTTTTTCTTTAACTCTCTTTTTTAACTACTAGTCTCTGTTAAGCTACTGCATTTTACTCACTTCTTTTTTAAAATCACAATATCACCGCAAACCACGCTCTAATGATTTTCATATGTATTTTTCTGGAAACTTTAAATCCCTGTATATTTTCTAAATCTTACCGTTTTCTATAAACAACTGCATTTCTGAAAATCAACTATTTTTTGAATTACTCAATTTAAGTTGAATTGTTTACCTCATCGTTAAGTCTTTTACAAAGCAGATCCTTTTGCAACTTACGGATTTCCCTCTGAACTCTTTTTTTAAACTCCCATCATTGAAACCTTAAGTGTGTTTGAGACGTGCTACTTATATGTCTATCTGTGGAGGGGTCTGTGAGCCTTTATTTGCCTCTATGTGTTCCCTTATACGTGCAATCCTACTTATTATGCATGTCGCCTAGTATTTT
Source organism: Nicotiana undulata (assembly GCA_005239495.1). NCBI lineage: Eukaryota > Viridiplantae > Streptophyta > Magnoliopsida > Solanales > Solanaceae > Nicotiana > Nicotiana undulata. The sequence continues at coordinate 17,647 of ML265946.1, read as the reverse complement.
ATCCTTTAAACTTAGGGGTCCAGCCTAGTACTCACCCTGTAGGATTAGTAGTCCTAAATTCCCTCCAGGACTTATAGAATGGGATGGGTAATGGCACGCAATAAGCATTCATAACCAACACACACATTTTAAATAACCTTTACGGGGTGGGAAGGGTAGAATACAGATGTGATGACCGGTGCGCTAATACCACGTGTAGCCACCTCTTCGAGGTGTGACATACCAGGTATTGAATTTATGTGATCCGTATTACTTTATACCTAGGACAGTTTCTTTTCAAATGTTTGTTTTTATGCTTTCTCCAAAACCTTTAAAGATTTTTATGTTTGTTTGAAATCCCCTCTTATATGAACCTTAGTTGCTACTTGTTCACCACCCAAATTCACAAAAACTTATTGGATGTACCCACAATTGTGGATCTTGAGGGGTGACTAACACCTTCCCCTTGGGATAATTTCAATCCCTTACCCAATCTCTAATAACGTAAACTAGTTAATGAGTTATCATCTCTAGGTGCCCTAACGCACCATAAAAATCATTAGGTGGCGACTCTTCCTTAAACCCTTTCTTTTGAGGAGTTGTCCAAATGTCCTAAACCTGATCTCTCTGTACCTAACTCATGCGATAGAAAAAGGGGCGCGACAATCCATACCATAAAAAAATTTAGATATGGCACGACATCACCCTTCGTGCTTTTAATCTCATCCTCGCCATAAATCAATAGAAAAGGCATCGCATCACCCTTTGTGCTTTTACTCTCATCCTCACCATAAATAAATAGAAATGACACGGCATCACCCGTCGTGACTTTACTCTCTCATAATCATGGCACGACATCACCTTTCGTGCTTACACTCACTCACAATATCATGCACGGCATCACCCTTCGTGATTTAACACTCTTCCTCGCCCAAACAAATCAATAACAACAATCCGGCAAGGAAATCAACATTATAAACAATAATTAAAAAAAACATAACGTCCTGGCAAGGGAGCCAACAGTAGAATCAATATCATCCCGGCAAAGGAAACAACTATAACGAATATCACTTAGTTACTTAACTTCACGTAATAATTCTCAACTTGAAACAATACTCAACAATGATCAATACCAAGGAAATACCACCAACATGGATAATTGTCAAGTTAAACTCAAGTAATGCTTGATGAAAAATCAAATAAATCACATTATCTGACTCACAGGAATGCTTGCGCCAACGTATAGATACTCGTCACCACACCTATACGTTGAACATAACACTAACACGTAGAAAATAGGACACAATACATATTCCCTCAAGCTCAGGTTAAGACAAACACTTACCTCGGATTCCGCGGCCAAACTCAAGCTTAAATTATCGCTTTTCCTTTAAAATTCGCCTCCAATTCACTTGTATCTAGACATAATTAACTTAACAACATCAATAAATGCTAACTAATTCTACCCAAATGCTTAATTATAGGTTTTCTATCATTCTTCCCAAAAGTCAAAAATCGATACCGGGCCCGCTTGTTCAAAACACGTGGTTCGGACCAAAACCCGATCACCCATTCACCCACGAGCTCGAATATGTAAATAGTTTCGGAATCCGACCACAAATCGAGGTCTAAATTCCCAAATTTATAAAATCCCTAATTCTAATAAAATCCCTAATTTCAACCCTTAAAGAACAAGATTTAGCCCTAGAATCTAATAGGTGTTGATGGAAAATGAATAAAATGAGTTTAAGAACACAAGCCTATGATTTGGTGATGTAGTCCCTCTTCAAAAATCACCCAAGGTCTGATTCTATGGAAGGAGATATGAAATTATGGTCTTTCCCTTTTTGCTACTGTTTTAAAACACTGGACAGACCTTCTTCACGTTCGCGAGAGGTCTGTCGCATTTGCGGAGCATTGGCCCTATTGGCCTTCACGTTCGCGAGATACCCCACGCGTTCTTGAAGGTTTACTCCCCCTGGCCTTCGCGTTCGCATAGAGTATCAATACCCTCCCCCAGTTCCCATCCCAAGGCTTAGGTGCTCGCTTTTAGCCGGGCGTTTTCGCGTAGAGCATCCCACCAGTGCTCCGGTTTCGCGTCCAGGGCTACGCGTTCTCATAGATATACCCTACCGCTTTCCCATCTGCTATTCGTGTTCGCGTGGGTTACCACGCGTTCGCATAGCACCAAAACACACAGATATTCTAGGTCAGAAACACTCCGACGCCTATCCGAAACTCACCCGAGCCCTCGGGGCTCCAAACCAAACATGCACACAACCCCGAGAAATCATACGGACTACTCATGCGATCAAATCACCAAAATAACATCTTAAACAATGAATTTAGCATCAAAATCAAAGAAAATGTTAAGAATTTTCGTAGTTGCAAATCTTACAACAACGGGTTCAAATCACGTCATATGACCTCCGTTTTTTACCAAAGTTTACTGGCACCACTCAAATATTATATTAAACTTATACCGGGCTCCGAAACTAAATTACGGGCGCGATTCCATCAATTTCAAATATAGACAAGTTTCCAAAAACTCTTATAATATCAGTTAAATATTTTTTTCAAAAATTCATTTCTCAGGCTTTGAACCTCGGAATTCGATGTCGGGAATGCCGCGCCCCTTTTTTCCATACTCCTTTCGGGGTTGGCCAAAGGTTTTTTACATTATTTGGAAAACTCGTTTTCCTTTTGGGAAAGGGGTTTGCATGTTTTGAAGAGTCGCCACCTAACGAGTTAAGGTGCGTTATGGCACCTATTTGGGTCATTTACAAACAAGTTTGATAACCAGAGATAGGGTAAGGGCTTGAAATTGTTCTAAGGGGAAGGTGTTAGGCACCCCTCAAAATTCACAACTATGGTTCCCGGCCAAACAACTTTTGTGAATTATTACAAGTGGAAAATACTCAATTAATGTATAAGAAAAGAAGATAGTTTTGAAAGACTCACAGTCTAAGCACACATGTATTACTAGGTTGAAAATATTTAAAGGCTATGTAGGATTTTGAAAAAAAGGTTACATTCTAAACATGCATATGGAGCAGAGGGATGTCCTAGGTTTGTTATTATACGGATCACATCAATGCAATACCGGATATGTCACTCCTCAAAGAGGGGCTACACGTGGTATTAGCGCACTGGTCATCATATCCATATCTTCCCTTCCCACCCCGTAGAGGTAATTAAAGCGAGTGTTGGTCTACGACCTCCATTGCATGCTGTTATCCGTCCCTTCTTATAGTCCTGGAGGAGATTAGGACTTCTATCCTATGAGGGAGGTTCTAGGCAGACCCTTAGGTTCAAAGGCAAAATACTAAGGCGACAGATAAAAACAAATAGGACTGCAATTAAGGGAAAGCACAAAAAGCATATAGAAGGCTCAGATATACCTCCACAAGTAATGTACATAGACAACATGATTCATACACATATTAGGTCCATGTTTAGTTTCAGAATCCTAAGGCATGGTATCTAGGTGAGTGTCAGAACACAAGGGATATACAGACTTATTTTAAGACCTCAGAAGCAGGGACCCTAGTAGTTTGCCTACTGATCTTAAGCCATGTTAACCATTAAACAAACATAGAGAGGCAGTTTCCAGTTTTAACAACTTTAATCACCTAAGGCTTGCCTAGGCGTGGGACAGTGCTCAGTAGTTACCAGGATTATTAAAGAAACTTTTACAAGTTGTTTTGCCTAAACATGTTGTTCTTCGGCATTGCAAAAATACAAAATTATTACCACTCGTTTGGAAACATGGTGTTTTTAGGCCTTTCTCATGCATCAGTAATTAAACTAGGTGTAGAATCAGACCCTAAAACATGATATCTAATATGCACATATAGAGATGCAGAATGACTTGTATGCAAAATTCCTAGGCAGGATTTCTAAGTGTATACAACATAATTGCGGAGCTTCCTAAGGCAGTATGTCTAGATGCACCACAAAATTACAGCATTATCATACCTGATTTACATGAGTAGCACATTTATATTAACGTTTATCCTAGAACAGGATTTTCTAAGCAATAAACGATAGTGCCAAAATGGGATGCTGAAACAGTGACGTGAAACCTAGGAAGCATGATATCTAATGCATGATATGCTTTTCACACATTAGTCCTAAACATGAGTTCTATTGCGCATATAGGAAATGTAAACCTGGAAGCATGGTATCTACCCTTTGATAACTATAGCATGTATTATCCTTTCCCTTTTCACTATCCATCCCCAGAGTTGTTTACAATAATTATTACAAACTGTTTGCACAAATTACATAATTGAAATAAGAAAAGAAGAAGTTATACTATACGGAGCCTACTAATAGGCCCAGAATCTCCAGAGTGCCTCAAATGACATTGGTTCACAACCTTTCACATGATTCAGGTGTGTCAAAGTTCCTTAAGGATCTCAAGGGATCCCGGGAAATGCTCACACCTAGATTCATAACCAAACTTGAGTAAGTGTAGTGTGGAAGGGCCAGCTATAATGTGTCAGCGTTTAGACGGAGCTCATATGGATCCCTAAGAAGTCACACAATAAAGAGGCAGAACCTAGACTTCTAAGAGTATATGTAAGAGTGCTTGACATAGTTTTGAAAGAGTTGAGTTGGAAAACAGTTTGGAAAGTGATTATTTTGAAATAAGTTTTGGAGAACAACAGAAAAGTGTGTTTTTACTGAAAAGAGTTTGGAAAGAAAGGAATAGGACAGTTAACAACTCAAAACTAGAACATCATGCTTAGTTCAGGAGACACACACAAAAAGGGGAAAGGGTATTGGGACAAGTAAGTCACACAATAGAATTTCACACAAGTGAACACCAGGGAAATATTAAAGTACAACATACTTATTGTCACAACAATAGTCTATCACAAAGTGTTTATGCCAGGAACTTAGTAGATTCAGATTGATGGATTCCAAAGAGGGAGTACATGACAAACATAGTAACTAAGTGTCATAAATACATGCTTATAATGTACAGGGGTCAAGGGGTAAGTGTAATGAAACATATAAGAAAGCAGTAGACATACTGAATTAAAGGGAAGGGAGTAATCACATGGTGAAATAGGCATGCTAATTTCAAGGTAAACAACAGAACCACAAGTAGAAGCATAAGAGAAACAAAAGGAATTGCAATACAAACTGAAACATATTGTTTTGGAAGTGTTAAACTTAAACTGAAAACATACCAGTTGAGTGAAAGAATGAGTGCAGCGTGAAGAGCAGTAAAGTGAAGAGAAGTAGAGTAGTAGCGTATAGAGCAGTAGAGTAGTAGAGCGGTAGAGCAATATAATAACTCAGTCATGGATTTCAGCCGACAGAGTAGCAAGTAAATAGCAAGAGAAGCAAGAGAGTATGTGTGTGTAGGAGAGAGCTTAGAATATTTTATATGTTCGTGTCTTATGCCAATGAGAGTAGAGGTATTTATAGTTTGAAAACAAGTAGAGAAATAAGGTAAGAAGTATTAATTTAACATAGTTACAAAAATAATACCAAATCAGAATATTAAAAACCTAGACTCCCTTTAATTAGGGAGTCATAGTTCAAACGGGCACAATTAGAATTAAATAAGGAAAGAATCAACTACGAGACTGATTTTACCCTAATAGGAGTAGTAAAAGCATGTAGCATGTAATAAAGACCAAATAAAGAATATTTCAAGTAAGGAAAGTATAAGTTAAATAATTGAAAGCATATTTGCGCACATAAATAGGGCAGAGTATGATTTTAATTGTGAAAATTAGTCAAGGGAATAATGAATGAGATTAAAATCATAGGGAATCAAGACTAATCAAGGAAAGTATCACACAAACAAAGAAACAATTTAACAAAAACAATACAGAATTTTAAGGAACATACACAAAACCATAGATTCAAGGAAAATATCACAACTTTACGAAGAAATGCACAGAATCAGTAGAGTATTAGGTAAACAATCATTACACGAATAATCAAACTTACTAAATAATAAATAGCACGAAAATCAGAGAAATCCTAAGCAAGAAATTAGAGGAATAATAGAGATTTCGAAACCCTAACCACAAATTAGAGCCATAAGGATAGAACACATAAGACATTCATGAAAGTCCAAAAGGTTTATGAGAAACATACATATTAGCCCAACATAGCAAACAAGACCAACCCAAAACCCTAAAAATTGGGGTTTCAACAAAATAACTTGAACAAAAGAGAAAACTTAAGTGAACGTTTAAAATCATACCGAGAATCATAGGCTAGTACTAAAATATAGAAGAGGAAACATTTTTAAAGGGGTTAAGAAACCCTAGTTTTTTAAAGATGAACAAATCGTTCATAAAACATGAGATTATTGAAAGAAAACATGTGAAAACCTTAAGATACACATAGATCTATTACAGATCTAGAAAGATCAGAAGATCTTAAAGCTAGGGTTTCTAGAGAAAACCTAGAGAAGGAGAAAAAAGCTTAAAATATCACCGACCTTTGGCTGGAAAATGTATAGATCTTACTCGAACAGCCATAGGTGGCCAAAAAATCTGGCATGAGATCGGAGATGAGAGAGTATTGCCTCAGGGTAATAAGGTTAATTCTTGAGATCCTTCATCGGTGACACAAGTGTGAAAGACGGAGCCATAAGGTGGATGAGAGGTGGAAACTCCATAGTTTCCGGCGAGGAGGTGGCCAGAGAGGGAAGAGACAGAGCTCGGGAGGTTAAGGTTCCTGAGAGAGGTGAGAGGATTCTTAAGGAGATGAGTGAGAAGTGAGACGGGGGAAATGAGAAAAGGGGTAGTCGTTTAGGAATTAATATGGTAAGTATTAATCTGGGCCGTTGATTTGAGTTAATCAACGGCTCAGATTGAACGAGGGTTGGGCCGGGTAATTTGTGAGGCTGGGCTGGGTTATTAATTGGGTTAGGGGTTTTTTTTCAATTAGGCTATAATTTAATCTAAAAGTGGCTAATTGTTAAATACCCTATAAAATAGATAAATAATTTATAAAAATAACTAATAATTATAAAAATGAAATTGATGCTAAGTAGATTAAATTAAGATGATTAATTAGTATTTAAAATACAAATGACTAACTATTGAGTAAAAATGGCATAAAATATATAATTAGGCTATAATTGCAAATTTATTGCAATTATAGCCAAATAGTGCCAATTCGGCTAATTGTGAAATAATTTTTCCTTAATAAGATCAAAAATAATATATTAAATCAAGAAATATATTTTGAAATCATTTGTAATGCCGTTAATAATTAATTAATAAAAATACTGGATATATTAAAATAAATTAATAAAAATGTGGGAAAATTATAGCAATACCATTGTGATGAAAATCTGATTTTTTAAGTATATATGCGAAATATAAAATAATTTGATGAAAATTTAGGTATCAACAACTGCCCCTCTTTACCCGGGAAGGATGAAAGAGTTGTCGGATAAAGATATGATGGCCAATTTTGACCGAGCAAAACGGTTTAAAGAGATTTAGGTCGCACCTTGGTTTCTGAGTTGCCTACATATCCCTGGTTTTACAGGAATCAGGTCGTATGTAGTTGAGGAGTTATCGGCGAAGTATACCGATGGAGTTTTTACAAGAATGGACGCAACATATAGGGCTGGATGAGTAAACTATTTACATGAATGGTTAGGAGAACTGGAGCGGGACCACTCCTGCTAGGATAGCTGTTGCTCGCCGGATTACCGTCAAATAAGTGATACAAGCATATATCGTGCGTAATTTAAACATGATGCAAATTCTCGTTGGACTATGAATATTGTCTTCGGACGGTTAAGGATGACGTCCTTAGACCATGATTTCCTGGGCCATGAATTTTTCGATGAAGGATTCGCAGGCCATGAAATGATGTTCTCGGGCCATGAAGATGGTGCCTCCGAATGATAACGACTTTGAATAATAAAATGAAAAATTGAGAGAGATCCTCGGGCCATGACATGATGTTCTCGGTCTATGAAGACGGTGCTTTCGAACGATGACGCCTTTGGACAGGTTGGCGATATATTAGCCCATGAAAAATGCAATATTATGATGCGGACAAGACAAAGCTTAGTCTTGCGAATTAGAGGCGGAGCTTAGCCTCAAAAGGAAGAAAAGTAGCCTTATGCAAAGGGAGGTAGAGCTTAACCTCATGCAGATGGAGACAGAGCTTAGTCTCGGAAGGCAAAAATGTAGCCTTATGTAGATGGAACGAAAAATGGTAGCCTTTATGCAAATGGAGGTAGAGCTTAACCTCATGAAGATAGATACAGACCTTCGTCTCGGAAGGCAGAATGGTAGCTTTATGCAGATGCAGATGGAGACAGAGCTTAATCTCGGAAGGCAGAAAGGTATCCTTATGCAAATGGAAGGCAGAAAAGTAGCCTTATGCAAATGGAGGTAGAGCTTAACATCATGCAGATGGAGACAGATCTTAGTCTCGGAAGGCAGAATGGTAGCCTTATACAGATGCAGATGGAGACAGAGCTTAGTCTCAGAAGGCAGAAATGTAGCCTTATGCATATGGAAGGCAAAATGGTAGCCTTATGCAAATGGAGGTAGAGCTTAACCTCATGCAGATGGAGACAGAGCTTAGTCTCGGAAGGCAGAAAGGTAGCCTTATGCATATGGAAGGCAGAAAGGTAGCCTTATGTAGATGGAAGGCAGAAAAGTAGCCTTATGCAAGATTAAATAAATGACAATAGAAATTCTTAGCTGGTAATAAATTGCAGTATTTTGATCGTTTGTTTATGATAATAATAAATGTCAGCAAGTGCGACGACTTTGAACAATGTTTAAGCAATGTTTGGGATTCTGCAACCTTAGAGCATGCATCCAAAGAAAAAGTGTGAGTTCTATAAATGGGGCAGGTTAGTTCGTATCCCCGGTGGCTTTGTTGACTCGTTCTTTCTTGATCTGATGATCCTTTTCATATCATCGGGGTAGCGTTTGCTAAACAAATCTATTTTCAAGAGTAATCATGCATGATTTTGTATAGATATACTATAAGCATATAATTTAAAATAGTTTTAGATGAACCGACGATCGTGACACGCTTCAAGACATTCCAACCTCTCCTGCTACAGAATTTTGAACGACCTCCTCAAAATTCTGCCCCAATTTGATGGGTTGATGTTTATGACTGTTGCTCGTGCGGTGATCGACTGAACTTACTTCAAAATTTTGAGGGTCCTTATAACGACCCAGCCGATCACTTTGCCTATTAGGATCCCGTTCCTTTAAATGAAACCTTCCATAGCGGCTATTCATTCTTTATGACTTGCGTGAGCGGGTGGTTCAAGATTTGGGAATGGTTTGGGTGGTTTAGGAACACTTGGTTCCTTAAGGTTGGCCTATTTGGCCAAGTTTGACTTCGGTCAACATTTTGAGCAAACAACCTCGAAATCGAGTTTTGACAGCTCCAGTCGCTCCGTATGATTATTTGGGACTTGGGCGTATGTTCGGATCGAGTTTTCGATGACCCTGGAGCATTTCGACGCCCGAAATGGAAATCAGTATTTCCTTATGTTTGAAATTTTGTTTGGGACGTGGTTTTGTGCAATCGAGGTCCGAACGGAATTCCGGGACCGCGAATAGTTCTGTATAGTCATTTATGATTTGTCTACAAAATTTGAAGTCATTTCGAGTAGTATAGGCCGGTTCGGTGCATTGAAGTGAATTCTAGAATTCTTAAGTTCTTAAGTTGATTCAATTTGGTTTTGGGGTTGAAATTTGAGTTTCGTTGTTGTTTTTCGTGTTTCGGAAGTTCGAGCGAGTCCGTATCATGAATACATACTTGCCAGTGCTTTTGGACAGGGTCCCGAGGGGCTGGGGTTTATTTTAGACCCCTGGGAGTTAAGTTACAAAAACCAGAAATTCTGCTATCTGGTTTCCTTCTCTGCGATCACAGAAGGTGGGTTGCGATCGCGAAGATGGATTTTGCTGGGCTGTTGATTGTTCTCTGCGGTCGCAGCCTCCCCTTTGAGATTGCAGAGGTATGGGTTCTATATCTTCGCGATCGCATGACACCTATGCGATCGCATAGTGTCGAGTCTAGGAGCCAGGCACTTTGTTCTTCGCGATCGCAAGACCTCTGCCACAATCGTAGAAGGTCAGGCAAGCTGGTCTTCACGATCGCATAGAAGCATTATCTGTTCAGTTTAATTAAATACGGGAGTTGGCCATTTTCCACCATTTCAAGAGAGCTATTCCACCATTGTTGTCAAGGTAAGTAAAACTCCATAATTTTTCTAGCTTTAACATCAATTCCTAGTTAAATCCCCCTTCTAAATCCTAAAATTTATGAAATTGGGTAGTAATTTTGGGATTTTGGAAATCTTATGAATTATCCATTTTAGCTGAATTCTAGAAAGAACTTGCATAATTATGATCCTTAGACTCTGGGTAATTGACTCCTTCAAGAATTTTCAAAATTCGAACGTGTGGGTCCGGGGTGAAAATTTCGAAAACCTTCGAGAATGCTTTATTTTGGGATTTCTTATTAATTCTTCTTGTTTCAGCTTAGAATTGATTCAATTATACTATATTTGGCTAGTTGCGAGCCGTCGAGTGTAGATTACAGAGATTCGGGCGCATCCTTGATCTGAGGGGTGATTATGTCACGAGGTGAGTCTCCTTTCTAACCTTGTAATAGGTAATTGTCCCCATAGGTACTCTATGTGTTGTTTGTTTTTTGTTTTGGGGGCTACGTGCGTACTACATGATGAGAGTTCGTACGTAGCGGTTACTATTGTCATGTCCAGGTAGATAGGGACCACAACATGCTATGTATTCTGCCTTAAAATGACCTATATGTTTAAATTCATGTTTCCATATTTATTATTGTTTCCCTGAGCTTGCATTGACTTAAATAATTGGAAAGGATTTTTTGTGTGGAATGGACTTAACATTATGTGTGTGCCTGTTGTCGCTTCGTAATTCACTTTCCGCGAGCGATTTGTAATTCCTTAACTCTTATGGGAGCGGGCCGTATGCCACGACGAATTTATATGCACTTTTAGTACGGGTCGTTCAATCCCCTGCAGTGCACCGAAATTTAATTAAGAATGCACTTTTGTACGGGCCGGTCGATCCCCGACAGTGCATGGACTAAGTTACACTATGATATGATATGATTACATTGATAGACGCACTCTTGGTACGGACCGGTCGATCCCCGACAGTGCATGGACTAAGTTACACTATGATATGATATGATTACATTGATAGACGCACTCTTGGTACGGACCGGTCGATCCCCGACAGTGCGTAGGCAGGAATAATGACTAAGCACGCACTCTTGGTACAGGTCTGTCGATCCCCGGCAGTGTGTAGGTAGGATTATTGTTAAGCATGCACTCTTGGTACGGGCCGGTCGATCCCCTGTAGTGCATAGCTATTCTTCCTCATGACTCCGACCGGTGGTCCCACTCCTGTGTGCACATGATTGTTTGGTACCGTTTTCCTGATTTATGATTTGAGAGATGTTTGGGGAAAAGAGCAGGTGAGTTGATACTGCTTTCAATATTTACTTGGAAACTTTGTATTCTCTATACAATTGTGGTGCACTATTTACATGTCTACTGCTTTCCTTATATCCTGTTTATTACTATTACTGTTGGACCTTAGTGAGTATCGAGTCGACCTCTCATCACTACTTCTTCGAGATTAGACGGGATACTCACTGGGTACATATTTATTTATGTACTCATGTTGCACTTTCTTTTCTTCTGTACTTGAATGTATAGGTCTGGAGGCTGGTATACTTGATTATCAGGCTGGTGCTAGGTATTGATTGCGTGATCATACTTCACGATGAGCTGCTCTTCCTGGCGACTTCCTGGCAGCACCCTGGAGTTTCTTTTGTCATGTTCTCTGTCTATTTCATTAAAACTGAGGCCCTGTATTTATTTTTAGTCATTTTATATTCAGTAGTTGCCTGTGACCCTCGTGACACTTGTTCTTGGCACACACGTAGTATATATATTTTGAGTTTTGGGTTGTATATTTGTATATGGGCTTTGGTGTTGGCCCTATGCCTTCGTATTTCATGATTATATTATCATATCATGCCCTTCTCATGTTAATTGTTAAAAAATGGTATTCCCGACATGTTTAATCAGACGGGCAAAGGGGTAAAATCTAGTGTTTTCTATATTGGCTTGCCTAACCCCGCTGTTGGGCGCCATCACGACCTGAATTAGGTTTTGGGTCGTGACAACGTGGTATCAGAGCCTTAGGTTCACGCAGTCTCACGAGTCACGGGAAAACCCAGTAGAGTCTTGCGGATCGGGACGGAGACGTCTGTGCTTATCTTCAGGAGGCTACAGGGCATTAAGAAACTCCTTTTGTTCATATCCTATCGTGCAATCGATGATGTACTCAAACTTAGCTTATACTCTCTCACAGATGGTGAGGACGCGTGCTTCTCATGTTCCTGATCCAGGGGAGGCCGCTACCCCCGCGGCTCGAGGCAGTGGTAGGGGCAGGGGTAGGGCTCCTATTCAAGGTAGGGGACGAGGGCATCCCAGTGGTGTACCAGTTGCACCGCTTGAGGATCCTATTATCGAGGAGCAGGATGAGTTGCCTCCAGTTTCTCCTACTCTAGCGGATTTTATGACGACGCCAGGCTTCTAGGAGATCATGGGCCGCATGTTGAGATTTATGGACACTATGTCCCAGGCAGGCGTACTTCCAGTAGACCCTGCTACTTCCCAAGCGGGAGGCGGAGTTTAGACCCCCACCGCTTAGGCCACCACACAGGTAGCAACACATCACACTCCGGATACACTGCACGTGGGTGGAGTTCAGCCTATCGTAGCACAGCCATATCCTGGTCCAGTCGCAGAGGGTGACCAGCAGCTTGATAGATGGACCCGATTTCGCCCTCCAGTCTTCAAACTGCACAACATGAGGATATTAGAGTCACATGGGGTAGACGTCACTACATTTCAGCTTGAGGGTACAGCTCGCTGCTGGTTGTAGTCGTATGTTTTTAGCAGGCCAGCGGATTCTCCTCCCGTCACTTGGAGTTAGTTCACCCAGCTACTTTTGGAACGATACATTCCACTGTCTGAGAGAGAGGAGCTTCAGGGTCAGTTGGAGAGGTTGGAGCAGGGGAAGATGTCTGTGATAGATTATGAGGCGCGATTTTCAGAGTTATCTCGCCATGCTCTTATGATATTGCCCACTGATGCAGAGAGGATATGGCGATTCGTGGCAGGTTTACATCCGGGTATCAGGATCTTCATGGCCAGAGAGGTAGAGATGGGTACCCATACCAGCTTGTAGTCGAGATAGATCCACGGATTGAGGGTTGCCGTACGAGGAGTAGGGAGCAGGATCAGCAAGGTCAGAAGGACAAGAGGGTAAGGTTCACAAGTGACTTCAGGGGTGATCCAGCTAGGGGCAGAGGTCAGTTCGGAGGTGGCCAGTTCAGTAGGCTTTCATATTCAGCACCTCCACTACCTCTCAGGGGTATTTCAACGAGGCCTCAGTTTAGCGCCATGCCAGAGCGCTCTTACCATCCACCAGCCATCCAGGGTGCACCCAGCGGTTACTCCAGCTGTTATAGATCCTCTGGTTCCTATTTCAGTGCCTTGCCAGATGATTCTTACCGCCCTCCAGATATTCAGGGTTCTTCTTCTTCGGAGCAGCAGGCTATGGCACCTAGAGGTTGTTTTGAGTGTGGGGCTCTGGACCATATGATTAGGCAGTGTCCCAGGTATTAGAGCAAGGCTGTGCAACAGAGTCACCATCCTATGATTTTAGCACCAGCAATTCGACAACCTAAGGGTGGGGGTCAGGTTAGCAATGGCCGTCTTAGAAGGGGAGGCCAGTCAGGAGGGGGTCATTCAGCTCCAGCTTTCCTTGGGGGACCTCAGTCTTCATGTTCTTCAGCCAGATTCTATGTTATTCCGGCCAGATCAGACGCAGTGGCCTCAGGCGCTGTGATTAGACGTATTATCTCAGTCTGCGGTAGAGAGGCTTCAGTGTTATTTGATCCATGATCCACCTATCCATATGTTACAGCATTATTTGCTCATTTCCTAGATGTTCCTCGTGAGTTCTTGGGTTCTCCCTTGTATGTTTCCACTCCTGTGGGCGATTATGTGTTAGTAGACCGGGTCTACCGATCTTTTGTGATTGCTTTTTGTGGGCTTGAGACAAGAGCCAACTTATTATTGCTCGATATGGTTGATTTCGAGCTTATTTTTGGCATGGATTGGCTATCTCCTTATCATGTTGTGTTGGATTGCCATGCTAAGACAATTACATTAGCCATGCCTTAGTCACCGAGGTTGGAGCGAAGAGGTTTTTTGGTGAGTGCTTTCGGCCAGGTCATTTCCTTTATGAAGGCTCGGCACATGGTCGAGAAGAGTTTCTTAGCTTACCTTGCTTTCGTGCGGGACACCACCGCCGAGTCTCCTACCATTGATTCAGTTCCTGTTGTTTGAGAGTTTCCAGATGTGTTTCCTTCAGATCTTCCAAGCATGCCTCCAGATCGAGATATAGACTTCTGTATTGATTTGGCTCCAGATACTCAGCCTATTTCCATTCCCCCTTATCGTATGGCTCCTAAGGAGCTAAAGGAGTTGAAAGAGAATCTTGAGGAGTTGCTGGCCAAGGGGTTCATCAGGCCGAGTGTGTCGCCGTGGGGTGCTGCAGTCTTATTTGTGAAGAAGAAGCATGGGTCTATGCGGATGTGCATTGACTAACGTTAGTTGAATAAGGTGACCATCAAGAATAAGTATCCTCTACCGCGCATCGATGATTTGTTTCACCAGTTGCTGGGTGCTTGTGTCTTTTCTAAGATTCATCTGAGATCGGGTTATCACCAGTTGAAGATTCGGGCTTCTGATGTTCTGAAGATGGCATTTCGCACCAGATATGGCCATTATGAGTTCTTAGTGATGTTTTTTGGCTTGACCAATACCCCAACAACATTTATGGACTTGATGAATAGGGTGTTCAGGCCATTTATCGACTCTTTCATTATTGTTTTCATTGACGATATACTGATCTACTCGCGGAGCCTTCGTGAGAACGAGCAGCATTTGAGAGTTGTGCTTCAAACCTTGCAAGAGCAGAAGCTATATGTTAAGTTCTCCAAGTGCGAGTTCTGGTTAGAGTTTGTGGCATTTCTGGGACATGTGGTTTCCGGAGAAGGTAGCAAGGTTGTTCCGTAGAAGATTGAGGCAGTTCAGAGTTGGCCGCGTCCTACTTCAGCTTCAGAGATCAGGAGTTTTTTTGGTTTAGCAGGCTATTACCGTCGATTCGTGGAGGGATTCTTCTCTATTGCAGCTCCACTGACTAGGTTAACTCAGAAGAATGCCTCGTTTTGATGGTCAGACGATTGTGAGGCGAGCTTTCAGAAGCTTAAGGCAGCATTGACTTCAGCACCAGTTCTATCATTGCCTTCCGAGTCAGGGATGTATATTGTATATTGCGATGCTTCATGCGTCGGGTTGGGATGTGTGTTGATGCAGGATGGCAGGGTTATTGCTTATACTTCACGGCAGCTGAAGGTTCATGAGAAGAATTATCATGTACATGACTTTGAGTTGGCGGCATTACTTCTATTGTGCATCCTTTGAGGTCTACAGTGATCACCGCAGTTTGCAGTACCTGCTTAAGTAGAGCGACCTTAAATTGAGGCAGCGGCGGTGGCTTGAGTTGTTAAAGGACTATGATCTTACTATTTTGTACCACCTGGGCAAGGCGAATGTAGTAGAGGTTGCTTTGAGCAGGAGAGCAGCGAGTATGGGTAGTTTGGCCTACATTACAGCTGAGGAGAGACCATTAGCCTTGGACATTCAATCATTGTCCAATCGCTTGGTGAAATTGGACCTTTTAAAGGCTCGTCGAGTTCTAGCTCATGTGGTTTCTTAGTCTTAATTGTTGGGTGAGATTAAGGCTCGGCAGTTTGATGATCCATGGCTAGAAGAGCTTCGGGATACGGAGATCCAGGGTAGAGTCAAGGAGGTTACCTTAGGCGAGGATGGTGTTCTGAGACTCCAGGGTCGATTGTGTGTTCCTGATGTTGATGGCTTGAGAAAGAGATTCGACCGGAGGCACACAGTTCTCGGTATTCTATTCATCCAGGAGCGATGAAGATGTATCGTGATTTGAAGTAGCATTACTGGTTGAGGTGGATGAAGAAGGACATTGTTCAGTATGTGGCCAGGTGTCCTAATTGTCAGCAGGTTAAGTACGAGCACTAGAGGCCAGGAGGCTTGTTTCAGCAGATGCCCATTCGTCAATCGAAATTGGAGCGCATCACCATGGAATTCGTGGTTGGGTTTCCTTGGACTTTGCAGAAGGTTGACGCAGTTTGGGTCATTGTGGATAGACTGACCAAGTTGGCGCATTTCATTCCCGTGGCTACTACTTATACGACAGAGAGGCTGGCTCAGATTTACATTCGAGAGATTGTCTGATTGAATGGTGTCCCGGTGTCTATTATATCAGATCGAGGTCCTCAGTTCATTCGCACTTCTGGAGAGCTTTGCACAGCGATATGGGTACTCAGATAGACCTCAGTTCATCATTTCACCCTCAGACTGATGGCTAGTCGGATCGTACAGTTCAGATTTTGGAGGATATGCTTAGGGCTTGTGTGATTGATTTCGGAGGTTAGTGGGACCAGTTCCTACCATTGGCGGAGTTTGCATACAATAATAGTTATTAGTCTAGCATCGAGATGGCTCCATTTGAACGTTTATATGGTCGGCGCTGTCGTTCCCCTATCGGGTGATTTGAGCCTGTTGAGGCCAAGTTATATGGCCCATATCTGGTGAGAGATGCTTTGGATAGGGTGAAGATTATTCAAGAGAGACTCCGCACAACACAGTCTAGGCAGAAGATCTACGCAGATCAGCGGGCACGTGATACAGCATTCATTTAGGGAGATAAGGTTATGTTGAAGGTTTCTCCGATGAAGGGAATCATAAGATTTGGGAAGAAGGGCAAGTTGAGCCCCAGGTTCATAGGTCATTTCGAGGTATTGAGGCATGTCAGAGAGGTTGCTTATGATCTTGATTTACCTCCAGCCATATCAGGAGTTCAACCGGTCTTTTACATATCCATGCTCCGGAGGTATCACGCTGACTTCTCGCACATGGTTGATTACAACACTATTCATTTAGATGAGAAGTTGGGTTACGAGGAGGAGCCAGTTGCTATTATTGATTGGCAGGACCGCCAGTTGAGGTCCAAGATAGTTTCTACGATTAAGGTTCAGTGTAGGGGCCAACCGGCCGAGGAGGCGACTTGGGACTCTGAGGAGGACAGGCAGAGTAGATATCCACAGCTATTCAGTACTCCAGGTACGATTCTAAACCTGTTCAGGGATGAACATTTGTTTAAGAAGGGGAGAATGTAACGACCCATCGTTTCATTTTGCGTATTAGTATCCTGTTCCTTTAAATGAAACCTTCCATAGTGGCTATTCGTGCTTTATGACTTGCAGGAGCAGGTGGTTCAAGATTTGGGAATGGTGTGGGTGGTTTAGGAACACTTGGTTCCTTAAGGTTGGCCTATTTGGCCAATTTGATTTCGGCCAACATTTTGGGCACACGACCTTGGAATTGAGTTTTGAAAGCTCCAGTAGCTCCGTGATACGCTCAATTTACACCTTAAAAGAATGTAAGCGATCGTTGTCAAATATAGTAACC